>JAJLTP010000016.1:0-266299 GCA_030568275.1 Lipomyces orientalis
CCATAGGTGGATATTCTTTATGCAACCTGACTTTCATGGATTTCACAATAAAATTGGCATCCTCCTCGTCTTTCAATTCCGCTTTCAGCAACTCTGCTTTGAACCGAGGATCCAGGAGCAAGGCAACGTAATACGCATCTTGTTCATCTAGAAAATCGTAGTACTTATGATACTTTTGTAACCCCCCTGCTACTGCAGACGCAATCCCTTCTTCTAAGTCTGCAAATTCTTCCTGCCTTGTAGTTGCATTCTCTAGCAAATCCTGCAACTCGTAGTATATACCAATGCTCAAGCTAATTGAAAGTCCTTTGGTAGATACCAACTTCGGAAACTCCTCGAACTTTTCCAAAACTCTTGCAATTTGCTCAAGATGCTGCCAATCTGATGATGTGAACGGAGGTAAGAGACCGATTGCATTGAGGTAATGTCGGATCTGTTCCTTTGCAGATAGTCCATCTTGAAGCATGCGATACGTGGAATTCCATCTGTTGTCGACATCGTACTGTATGTATTTATCGTTAGGGCCCTGCACATCGCAAACTCAGAGTCGATTCTTAGTTTCAATGTCTTGCGTGAGGTAAATGGCAAATTTACGCCAGGAATATCTTTGAAAAGTTTGACAAAAGCTGGAGACTCAATGACAGTAAACGGTTGTCTTGTCTGCACGACCCAACGAATGAGATTCTTCTCGAACAATTCTGCAGTGTCTGCAGTCTCCTTTCGTTTCCACATCGTCATGATCGTTGGCTGAGTAGAGTCCACCTTATCGTTGCCTAAAGGCAAGCCATGGCTTTTCTGTAAATGATACGACATATTGGTTGTAGATGTTGATCTCGCAGAATCCTTGATTGACCACTTCTGACAATGTTTGCAAGTTATTAACTGATCATTCCGAAGCTTCTTCGACCTCTTTGGCCTCCACTGTTGGCTGAGGGTTGTAATTTCAAATTGTTCCCAAAGCCAACTATTCGAGGTTCCACGAGTTCGTTGAGAAATAGAAATATTGGAGTCTGTCTGGATCTGTGAGGATTCAAGGTCGTGGCCTTCCTCAGTAAATCCTGCAGGGAAAGATTGAGAGGCAATCTGGCTGATAGAATCCTCGGGTCCCAGACCAACAGAGCTCTCGACGCTCGACGCTCGACGCTCGACGCTCGACTGGGCCGTGTCTGCAACATATTCTCAATCGGCTCATCTCCGTCGTAACCATCATTCAATAATAAATAATCAACCGCTTGCTTTCGGCGGGGTCGCGCCGGAGGATCCATATTTTTCTCAGTTGTCAAGGGAGCGGCAAATGATAACTTAACAGATCCAATAGTTCGTTCCTAGACAACCGCGTTCGACGCGTTGTCAGGGTAAATTTTATTACGCCATACCTAATTAGGAATACGATTACTATACGATTTTTTTGTAGACTATACGATTACTTTACGATTAGGTTCTCAGTTTTGCGATTAACTTTACGAATAATACTAAATTTTGACGGTACCGTAATCGTATCCACCCCTAGCGACGGCCGCACTGACGCAAGATACAACCAGCATCGGAACGTTAATCCATCCGGGATGGTCTTTGCGAAGCCAGGTCGCCCTATATTGACGCGTTGGCAAAATCGCTTAAGAGCAAAGGAAGAATAGATGCTTACCAAACAATTATTACAATCAAAATCATAACGAGCATTTCCATTGAAATAATAACGCAGAACAAGAAAACTTCTTTCTGCAGGGTGGTCATGCCAGTCCCCAACTATTAATGGCCACACCGTCTCGATGCGGCTGGAGAAGCCCTGAGGATGATCCTTGCCCTGACCCTGACCCGAGCCGCAGTGGTCGCGGCCCCAGCAGGCCACTTGGACACGCGCCTATTAACCTAGAAACTTTAACTCACGCGGCCCCTGAAAGCGCCCAGAATGTGCACAGGATCCACTGGCCTTAAGAAATCCCGCACAGGATCCTTAACACCGCCTCCCGAGTCGGCGAAGATGCGCGCTAACCTCCGCTCGGATTCTTTGATTACCGCTAGCCCGGATCCATGTTGGCTTTTCCAGAGCAAGGATCGGTCCTCGCCAAGTCATCCCAGCCGCATTGTGCATCGGGAACAAATTTGTCTTTCTTTCTGCCGGGCAATGTTTCTCAGTATCCGCGCGGTTCTAAGTTCCATCGAGTTCCTCCGCTCCCCACCATAAGATCGTCCGTGCCCGACTAGCATAGGACACAATTGCGGACAAGCTCACCAGGATGGTCGAACGGAAACGGTGTGTTTTTCTTCTGAGTATCTCTACGTAACTGGTATGGGTTACTAGAGGCAGTCGTTCTCTCCCTTCCCCTCACACCGTTCGCAACAGACTACTTCAGAATTAATCGATGACCGACGCAGCAATAATCGCTGTGATCTATCACTCGGTATTATGTATATACCATTACAGTCTTGTAATTCAAATCGCACTAAGCTTATCTCCTCAGTCCTACCCAAGACAATACCACTTCGATTTAAGAATTCCATCTAACGTACTTCACATACTTCCACCGACTCGCATTATTTATATTCTCTTCTCAGAACATCCCAATGCCGCTTGCTTACTCTTCCAAACATCTCGAATTCTACTCGCATCAATTCGATTTCGCTGTAACGGTCAGGTTTTCCCGGTTATATGAACAAAAAATGCTTAGAAGTGGATGGCCTTAGAGTAAGTCTAGAAATGACAGTTAGAATATCGGGCACATTATATATGTCCATTACGGAACTTACAGCCATGGCAGCCTCCTTGAAAGCCTCGGATAGTGTTGGGTGGGGGTGGCAAGTGCGAGCAATATCTTCTGAGCTTGCACCGTACTCGATGGCGAGCGCACCCTCGGCAATCATCTCACCGGCGTTGGGGCCCAAAATGTGAATTCCTAAAATGCGGTCGGTTTCCTTGTCGGCAATGAACTTGACCCATCCCTCGGTATCTAAGTTGGTTTCGCTCGAGAGTTAGCAGCGAATGGGAACTTTCCAACATTGTAAGGTTTTCCGGTGGCTTTGACCTGCTCCTCGGTCATACCAACCCAAGCGACTTCAGGGAATGTGTACATGACAAAGGGGATGACGCCATAGTTAACGTGACCGTGGCCGTACTTGATGTACTCCACAGCTGCAATGCCCTCTTCCTCAGCCTTGTGGGCAAGCATAGCACCGAACGTGACGTCCCCGATGACCCGGATATGAGGATGCTTGGTTCGGTACTCCTGGTCAATCACCAATCGTCCTCGTTCGTCAACATCTAAGTCGATGTTCTCGTGGCCAAGACCCTCAGTATATGGACGACGGCCGATAGCAACAAGGACAACATCGGCATTCAAAGTCTCCTCCATTCCACCATTGGCGGCATTGACCTTGACCTTAACGGTCTCTCCCTCGATCTCAGCGCCCAAGACCATCGTGCTGAGTTTGAACTTCAGGCCCTGCTTAGCAAGAGACCGCTGAGTGAGCTTCGAGATTTCCGCATCCATGCCTGCCCCGATCGCGTTCTGGAACTCAACAACAGTTACTTCACTGCCCAATCGCGACCAGACGGAGCCGAGTTCAAGACCAATAATACCACCGCCGATGACGACCATCTTTTTGGGAACTTTCTCGAGAGCAATAGCCTCAATAGACGTGACAATCTTTTTGTTGTCCATGGTCAGGCCGGGGAATGGAGTAGCCTCTGAACCAGTGGCGATAATGATGTTCTTAGCCTTCAAAAGAGCATCAGGCTCCCCTGGATTGCCCATAACTTCGATCTCGTGGGGGCCAAGGATCTTCCCCGTTCCTTTGAAGTAGTCAACCTTATTCTGCTTGAAAAGCAACTCAACACCACGAGCCTGACCAGTAACGGTATCGTCCTTCGCCTTGAGAAACTGCTCAATGTTCAGCTTGACATTGCCAACTAAACTACGAGGTTAGAGTCACCAGCCGAGATGTAATACATATTACAGCGGATACGCACCCTCAATTCCTCTCCTCTTTGTTTCGTGAAGGATCTGGTGATAAAAATGTGAGTTGTTCAAGAGAGATTTTGAAGGAATACATCCAACGTTAAGGCAAGTACCGCCGGGCTGTCCTCTCTTGTCAATGCAAGCAGTCTTTAGGAGAAGTATTAGCAATCTAAGCGAGAATCGGTAACTGCCAAGGAATTTCCCTCGCGTCATTGTCGTACCTTTAGACCCAGCTGAGCAGCTTTTATAGCAGCGACATATCCTCCAGGTCCGGCACCAATAACAACAACATCGTGCTCGGCTATTGCAAACTGTTAAACCAAAGTCACAAGTTAGAGAGCTTGCAGACAGGAAGAACACCTACATTCAGTAAGAAGTCCCCGGTGGAACTCGAGTACGAAAGGCGAGTGCGCGGAAGCGGCAACTTTGGTAGAAGACTGAGCTAATAACCGCCAGGTCGACGATCGCGACAACGGGGCAAGCGATTTCAGCATTTTGTTGAAGAAATTGAAGTGTAATTGGGGGTGAAGAATGGCGAAGAGTATAAGTTGTCGCAAACAGGATTACTGGCAGGCTTCCGGATCGGCCCGGCGTGCGTATTCTGGAGACCGCCCACCAGATCCTGCGAATTCGGAAATACTCGCGCGCCCCATTCGGAGACGGCGTAAACGTTGGTATTGCTTTTGCTGAGTCTACTTTTGGTCACTGGCCACCCGCGGTACGGCATCATTGCAGCCAATTGTTTACTACGGCGATCAACCTTTCGCTGTTTGCTTAACTATTCTGATTCCTTCGGATCAATAAGGGCAGTCATCCGACAATACATCGGATACTTGCAATCATGCGGAGCGAATTTAGATATTGCGATTAATCATCACGCCGATTGCTTGTCCATTCCGGCGATCTCACGTGACCTATAAACCTTATTTCAGATGTTTTCTCGCCTCGACTGGCCCCAATTTCATTGGCGCAAGCACAAGGCGCATTATGAAACCTCCAATTTAAATAGTAATTGTGGCCAGCGTATCAGCTGCTTGAAGCTGCTCGCGCCAATGAAAAGCGTGTCGTCCAAGTCGCTCTTCAACGCCGAATTAGCATATCACACCCACCAGTACGCCAGGCCTAGACGTATAACCGGCAGTTCAGGGGCGTGAACCAGGTCTGACAGGTCTCTAGCCATGGAACGTCAAGTTCACGCCCCTGAACCGCAGACCGACTGAGGGAGTGTGTCTCCACCTACCAGTTGTACCCCATATGGAGAGTAGTTTGAACTTCATCTGCTGTCTCTCCACCACGAACAAAAGTCCCAACGGCAAAAACAAAAATTGCTAGTTTGGAAATTCCAGTCCCAGCAAACCTTGCTTGTGGACTTTGGAACAACTATCACCACAAATGCCTAGCGCCATTACGGAGAGAATAATCTCTCAGTGACAAGTAATCGCTTTATAATTCTCATCACTGAGAATTAATTCATTAGTTGAGAGTACTTTCATCACAGATTGAGATTTAGTTGAGGCACACAGTAATAGCGACGTCACGCTAGGCCTCACTGAAGCAGTTAACTATGGAGAGAAACCATTCATTGATAATGTGGCCACCCTTCTGTCGGCCATCCCCCTGCTGTATCGCTACAGGAATAAATGGCTTTGCGGTGGCCTCGGTCAATCTCTCTTCTGGTGCTTTGCGCGCAGGGATCTGTCGTGCGCAGTGATCGGCGAGGAGTCCACGATCATCTAATTCCGGACTGGCTGTCTCAAGGACTGTCCTTTGACGATGCTCTAGAGATGTTTAGGACACAAAATGTCTAGCATATGTACGCCAATTACGCAGTATTCTTGTGTTCGCGCGTCACAAATTTGATTGCCAGCGATTGCCAAGTCGCCGGTGATTCGTACGACTTTGAATGGGAAGAGCTATGGAATTAGCTACGAATATGGTTCGAGGAGCGACCTGTTGAAATGAAGCCCTTCTGTTTTTTGATCAGCCTATAATGAGCCTTTTCCCACAGTTTTGTACGGAAATTGTCCCGCAAGTTCGACACCTCGAAGTACTCGTGAATCGTGCCCGTAGATGCTAACAATTATTTTAGTTTCCGCAAATCAATTGTACCATATGGCATGCATCTTACTTATGCAAACAAGTCTCGATCATTTAAATTTCCGAAATCGAATCCATCCATGCTTTGGCATGCAAATCAGATCTGTGCTATTTCTCTTAGCAATACACACCAGTAATATCTATGTTTTTACACTATATCGGAGGCGAACTAATGTTCTCTAGTGGATCTTGGAACAACGCATAACAGCCTCTTTGGATCGGGGGGAGATTAATGAGTCATCACACTGAGCATATCGCGATCTTAAATTGTGCGGTTGTACTTGTTAGTTATAGAGATTTATTCGCTGAGCGAGAGTGGCTTATCAACAGTTTACTGTTGCAGTATTAGAGACAAACAACTTTTGTCACAAACAACTCGTCTGGTCTGGTGCAAGAGACTAGACTTGTACGGATTCCAAAAACCGCTAGGAGACCGGCATACAAGACCCCGTATTTGATGGCACAGCGAGTACAGGCCCTCGTTCTATTTGATTTATTGGTCAATATATAAAAATCAGCATGAAAGGCTTGTTCCGGTAGTGGCTCTACTAAAGTGAAGACAAATCTATAAAATTAAGACCAACATAAATTGACATGATATTGCATTTGTATGTCTAATCTATCCAATTATCACATACCTCTCTTCTTCCAAGAAATCGCAGTACCCACTCTCCCCACTCTCTAGATATGCGCCAAAGTAGATACGGCAAAAATTAGGCTGCGGTGACGTCTAATAGTGCAAAGTGCAAAATGAAACCAAATCCATCTAATTACTTAGAACTAGCCCAAAAAATACAATGCTCCATGACCCCACAACGTGCGCCCCAATTTTCTAAAAAGAGGTCGCGGTCTACTTCTCCTTCTTAGTCTCGGTCGCGTCACCCTTCAAATACTGTCTATCATCTTCGTTTTCGACTTCTTTGACAATCCTTTCCACTTCGCTGGCTTGCTGCTTCCATGTCGCGGCGCTCATCTTCGTTTTTTCATCAAACAGCGATTTCTCTGGCGTACGGTACGACCCACCGATACGGTCCCACAGGGTCGTGAATTGGCCGTAGTTGTAATTAAAATACAAGTGATGAAGGGTATGGCATGCAGAGCCATTAATCACCGGATTGTTTGTCAGGTACTCACCGTCGTGGATAAGGATGGCCCAGATGTTGATGTTCACGAACAGGAGCAAGTATGACACCTTATGAATCGGAAACACGAAAGGGAATATATGATACGGTAGCGACTGCGCGTAACCGTCGAGAGGGTGGCAGGCAAGCGATGCGAACGGTGTCGGCACGATCCATTTGTGATGCGGCTTGTGGAGCCGCTTATACAGGATTGGGTGATGCAGCCCCCGGTGGATAAGATATATACCAAGGTCGGTGAATAAAATGAAAAGCGGGCACTGCAGGAACAGATACGCCATTCCGTATTCGTTAAGATCCCAATACATGACCGAGTGCCCGCGGACCTCTGCCAGGAACCATGGCACGGTCAACAGCGCCATTGCAGGCATCGAAGCGAGCGCCTGCTGGATTTCCATTCGCATCTGGTTCTTCAGGTACTTGGGATGGTCCAGGTTGCGCTTGTCGTAAACGAAGACGTACGACATCCCCGAGAACACGAAGTACATGAACAAAGCAAAAGCGTAAGTGATAAAAAACAGCGAGAGGAACTGCCGGACAATATTTGTGCGCGGAATTGTCGACAAGTACGCGGCGGTCGGCGCAGACACGAATGTGTACTCATACGGTTCAGAAGGAATGTAAGACAGAGAGAGATTCTTAGACAGTGACAAGAGGAGCTCATTCGAAGGCTGAGCCACCTCGAGCAACGATGTCACGGCTTGGGGAACCGGGAATAATTTCGCATAAACATGGTCGAAAAAGAACGCGTCTGCGGTCTCGAGAACGATGTCCATTGTAATTGTTTGTACTAATGGACACGATTAGAGACGAGGACGCATGCGAGGATGACATGATGGAAATAAAAAATCAGCAGGACTTCCTCGGAGGCCGAACAAAGCGCCGCAAACCCAAAAGCGACGGTTCCAAGTGCAGAAACCTAAAGGAAGGGTCTCAGACCATATATCTGTCGGACGTCGGCCTCGGGTCGAACCTTCGCGAGTCTGGACCAAGCGGGCCACCGAATATTTAGTTGGCTGTTGGAACCTGAGTATGATACGTCAGAAATGCAGCAGTCGGCAAATCCCGATCGCACATTGTCTAATGCAGCAGTACCCCTTACCCTATGCAAGTTGAGGCTCGGTTTCCGTGTCCCATTTCCCGAATATGCCCGTGCCTGTCAGCAAACCCTAACCAGTTACCGAGTATATAATACCTCATTATTGACAGTCTCCCTTTGGTCAGACCTCTTATTGCTATAACTAGCACGTCTCGTGTACTTATAGCCCCATGCAGGGACGTGCGATATTAGCACATCCCGGGTGGATCTCGCGAAATTCGTTATAATGAGCTAAACTTTGGTGGTTACTGCATGCTCTTAAATTTGGTCCGACTTAATGGGGACCGTCGCCGGACGCAGTCCATTTGGATCTGAGGAATCGCATATCATAGATATCGCGATATCGTTAGCGTCCAACATAATCGACAATCTAGGGAAGGAATGTGTCGACAGATGTGGGGATGCCAGATCGATTGGACGTAGCAACGGCTGAGTCCTTGAACTAAGCCGACCTCTATTGCAATCGGTGATGCTGCTTAAATGCCTGGAACCAATAAGATCGGATGGTGCCTCAAAATGTAACGAGCAATAACATTTCACCATATTGCGTATGCACCCGATCGGGGCATCGTCGATTTGCTAGGCTCAAATCCACTTCGCTGCATCGCCGCGAGACTTAAACTTAAACCGCGGACAAAAATGTGTTTCATCGACAACCCAAGGAAATCTAAAATTTGATTTTTAAATTTTAAAGTTTAGGTTTTGGACACATTGCTACAGTAGTGCATTGAATCTAAACGTTCGCAGCACTTTGTCCAAAATGTATTTTTCTCCATGGTGCTACAAATAATCCTTCCCCCACTAACTATACGGTGCATTTCGTTTGCTCGCTGAATTTTTGAGCCCTGCCCCTCGCACCGACCACTTCACAAAAAAGACATCAACTACAGCAAATCATAATAAATCACCAAATAAAATACATCACGGTCTTTAATTGTAGAATTTGCTTTGTACTCTGCGGGCGGTACAATGGTGGTTTACTATGGCGAACGGCCTACGATGAAACGTCAGGTACAAGTCAAAACATAAGGTTTTGTATCACCTGTCTTTTATTATCGCATACTATCGCGATACTGTATCGTGATAGGGTTATTATTTACAAGCCTGCAATGCTGTATCGCGATAGGGTTATTATTTACAAGCCTGGACATTGGAACCATAGGATATATTCCACGAATACAGGACTGTGTACTTGCTTAGGTCCGGAGGACAAACCCCCCCTTTATATACACTACCAGAAACGAACTAAAAATTATAAAGAAAACTAATAACTTAATAGACAATTGCTCTTGGCGGGGAGCGGGGAAGAACTACAGCGGCTGGGAAGATGACGACGGTGCGGCTCGTGCGGCTGTCTGCACGCGCCTTACTATTTTGCTGCACCCGGCGTCCATGACAATCAAGAACTGTGGTCCGGCTTGAGGTGGCTAATTCACCGTGAAAAAGATATATGGCTTGCCCCTAAGCTATGTCTATACAGTCTACGTTAAATATTCTCTTAGAGGCTCTAGAAAGGCATCGACGATTTGTTCGGGTTCTGGCTCGTCTTTTGTGACCGGAAGTGGTTGTTCTTCTTAGCAGGGACTCAAGCAACTACACGACTTACACTAGTTGATACACTTGGTGTATTAGACTAAACTAAATAATCTACACCAGAGCGTTTCTGACTCATCCACTACATACATTTGAAGGTCCAATGTACTTTAGTGTATTCAGTGTATTTGTTCTTCATAAGATAAGGCTCTGAGAAGTTGGTATAACAGGGGGACTTCAAAGGTTTATGGGTCTGCCCTTAGTGATTATCGTAGATAACTTATCTCCACTTGTTTCTTTCAATTATGGAGGAGAAAAGACAGCTTGAGAGCATGCACCTCAATGATGAGTTCAAAAGACGGGAGCTATCATGGCTTATTGGTAAGGCGCCAGAGCTGCTGCTGAAGAGATGATTTAAATGGTCAGGGGAAAAGGGCAGAGAGGCTGCTTACATGGTAGTACGGTATTTTTACTCAAGACTACTTCAAAATTGGCGGAGCATCTTAGGTGGGCTTCTTCTGAGGGGACTGTGACAGTCATGGTGGATGACCCCATGAAGTCAACTACACTTACACCACCTACATTTGAGGCGTCCGTTGATACACTACATTCAAGTCTCGCTTATTAATATACACTTACTCCACAGACAAAAAATATTTGTTGATGTAGTTGATTGGATCACTGCTTATTAGAAGGTGACGTTAGCAAGGTTCGTGCCATAGTGGGACAGTGACTTTGGAAGACTCTCTTCCTTTTGTTTACTAACTTCTGCAATTCTGAATGAAGGACAGTACGTATAGTGAATGCAATAAAGGAGAGACTTCACCGAGACTATCCATCCCAATTAAGAGCGTCAAAGCAACGTTCTATTCCGTCAAGATTCATAGGGTAAAGCTGATTAATAGGCTTAATCCCGTGTAAGTCCGCGAAATCGAGCATGTCCCCAGTCCCGGTCAAGTTTCCTCGCACAGGTGATCCCACCCTGAATTCGCAAGCTATTTAATAATATGGGCATGTAAGGAATTATCAAGTTCTCTTCTGAAACAGAAACTGGTGAGAGAGTGCCACTCGGAGCCATGATACCCATGTACAGATTCCAGTCTGGTTGGCTACTTGTTGTCACAATCAGGTGATCAATAGGTTTCCCGATATCATGACTGGTGACACCCTTTGTCGCATAGAATTCTTTTGCACCAAGACGAGTTGCATCGGCTTTCTTACTTTCTGTACCTGAGAAGACGACATCCCATCTTGGCAGCAAATTGGATCGCTAAATGACCAAGCCCGCCTACCTCGACGATACCGACACGCGAAAGTTGGGGAGACGCTAGCCAATTAGAGCGCGTCAAACACCGTCGATCCTGTGCACATCAGAGGTGCAGCGTCTTCATCACGCAATGTCGTTGGCAATTTGAAGAGAAGGGCTTCACGCCAGACAGCATGAGAGTCCAGACACTCTGGCATGCTGATAACAAGCCGAACGTCGGTCACCCGGAAATGATGAATTAGTTCGGCCGAAGTGTAGGCGGTTAGAACCAGCGAACCGGTCACCGACTCCGACGATGGAGAAAAAGAGGACTGTGTAATATATCTTTTTTCCCTCTTAGTTAAACCGTCGCCATTGCGCGTGAACAGAAACATACGCCGTTGAAGCTGTGAACCACGACAGTGTCGCCTACCTTAATGCCCAGTGCGTGCAGGCCGGCAATTACTCTTCTGATTACTGTTACTGTCTGCAGAGTTGAAACACATAGCCTACGATTGCTAACTAGGGAGTTCGAGAAATTTCGGAGTGGCACGAAGTTTTACAATATATTATCGGCTGATCGGCTTACAGCGAATCGGCTTAACGGAGTGGTTGTACGCTACTGCTCTCAACTCAAACTTATTCAAAAAAATACCGGCTGGACGACAACAGGAATCTCTTATTTCTTAGGAAAATAATTATCACGGTTTAGCAAGCATACACCACTTCTGCAGTCCTAGAATACTGTACTTACGGGTCCTATTTCGGACATGAATCTTCCAACTCCGATCGACGATATTCCACTGAATCGATCCAGAATGGTACGTCATAAATCACCTGTCCACCCCCGGGAGGTAATGATGGCGCAGTAGCAGAACTAACGAAGTTGTAAATAATATATGAGATATCCAGTGTTGTGAAGAAAATCTTACAATTGTACTTTCCTAAGTCCAACGAAATTAGACTCAGCAAACATGCCAGCGCTTATCTCGGAGACGCTTCCTCCTGTGCCTGGGAAGGGCACATATGGCCTAACCATTTCTGCTACCTGGTTTCCACACTTATCGAATCCCTGTACAACAATGTCCAAAACGAAAGCACCAGAAACAACTTCGATCTCACCAAGCCCTAGTCTCATGGAAATAAGATCAAAGTCAAAATCGCCGTTAGACGTCAAGCTTTGTTGCTCATCCAATAAGAGACTCTTAGTGGGTCTGCCAAACATGAAAATGGCTAATACCCCAAATGGTCCATTCGTTCCGGTGGAGCCGTAGAGAATGTTTCGAGAACCGTCGGCGACAAGATCTTCGGACGAGTTGGCTGCGAAGAGAGAAGCGGCTGTTACATTCCATGGAGACGGCTCTTCGTACGCAGACTGTGGATAGTGGAGGCGAAAGTCGTGGTACCTACATTATTAGCGATCAGCTTAAACCCTCGTGCATCAGTAATGAATAAAAACAAACTGCGCACGTTTCTGGTGCAGAAATGTTACCTAACCCTTGATCACAAGATGTTTTAATATCATCAAACTATTCACTGATTAGATGGCAGTCGTTGGCTCAACACAAAATTGAACTTGCCGTCAACGTCCGTAGGCCTTGCTCGCAAGTATCGGAAAGGCCTGGGTAATGCGATCTCTCAAACTTTATGTCGTCAATGATTACACCTGCTTCACTATTGTCGTCAAAAAACGCTTGAACTCTGACGGCGTAGGTATCCGCAAAGCTGTCGGGAGCGGTCGCAGTTGCATTTACTTTATACATTTCTTCACCAGCAGGTATTGCGATTGTGACGAAATTAACACCATTATTGACACAAAAGAGCAATAATTTCAACGAAGCGGACTGAGTCGACGCGACCATAGGATTTGAAATATTGAAAATTGTGACGTAGAACTCCTGAATCGTGAAAGAGGCAGTCTGCTCGGATGAAAAAGATATTGCCCACGAGTTGTCAAATCCGTCGCCTTGATATGGCACCCCGGACAGCGCATTAGGAGCAGACGACCGTCCTGGACCGTACGCATTGTTTCCTCGAGAGCGGACGATGGTTGCCTTCGGAGAAAAGTTGAATCCTTTGTAATGCGCTAGCATTGGGACGCTTCCAGATCGGCCGGTTTTAATGTCATCAAACTAAATGAAGTCAATTATAGCACCTTACACAGCCTTTGTAACAATCAAAAATATACCGTAAGAACCTGCGTAGTGGCTGTTGGAGTTGCAGGCGCACAGGCTACACAACTAGTCACTGCTGTTGTAGGACATCCTGTGGACACCGGAGTTGGGGTATACTTGATACTGCTTGGTGAAGTGTGAGGTACCACGATTTCGACATCATCAATCACAACACTAGAGAAAAGATTAGCTAGAAAATAACGATCAAAGCTATCGCAAATTAACCTTGCTGGGCCAGTTGCGTCCGAGTCGTTGTGTCCCTTTTGGAAGGTAAACTGTAGTGTTTGCACATAAGTCAACCCCGCCTCCTCGAGACTAGGTATTAATAGCTTGGAGCTTCCTTTAGGGATTTGGAATTCATATGTCGAAAATGCAAATGAGAGCCCTCCATGAGCGTACGGAGGGATAAACTGAAATATTACGAAGACATCGGTGTGTTCGAGGCTAGTGACTCGCTTTCGAAAGGTCAGCAAGATGAAAGACAAAAGTCAGAATTACCTTTGAAACTCACAATAGATGATAGGTTCATGTATCGATAGTTTGAATAACCTGAACTTTCGGGACCACCGAACACCATCGATCCGCTGCCGGTAGAAAGCAATGCAATCTGACCAGAGGAGCAAGCATTTGCCTCTGAGGTGTTTGCCGAAAATGATGAGCAATTGAAAAGCTGAAAGTCGCTCAGATAAAGGTAATCTGGATAATGAAAGCCTGTGGGCAGCGGCGCGATAGATTTTGTAACGGTTGCTATGTGATCAAGCTGAGTGCTGTGTCAGCCTGGGTAGGTCGTTGAGTGGCACTATATAAATCTGGCCATAGACTCACGTCAAGTATAGTAGTTGATGGAGTCGGTACTGCACCAACATGACAGCGATGGACTGCTGAAGCGCGGTCTCCGAGGCTCAGAATGCTGAGACCTGAGAAAAATAAGACCAGACACACACGAAAGGTCATTGAGCTGTAATACAACAAACCGAGTTTACGGAGAGTCAGGAAGAATTAGCCGCGGACTCTCCGGCCCTCATATGCTACTGAAATCGATGCTTGGAAAGCAACTAGCGGTACACCTGGCAGAACATAGCAGCCTTCATTGTCAGCCGCCGACTCACCACATGCACGGCTAATTGGTGGACCAAAGCGCTGGATGTACTAGGGCATATCCGGGAAGCTAGCCACGTTCATGTATTTTTTCACCGTTTGCTAAAATTGTCGAGCAATGGGAAGGTAGAAAGCCAGACTATGCAGTTGTAAGTGAGAATCGAAACGCATGACCAGCAACCGCTGGCCCGCAAAATGCAGACAGTGCTAAAAGTCCAGACAATAAATGCTAACTTAGATAAAACGTTAAATTTATCGTCGATGCTTTTCTAGACCTCACTTTGCAGAATACGACGCTCAAAATAACTACCTTATTTTAGGGCTAAGAACTAGAGAGGCTTCCACTTCGCAGGCTGACCACTGACTAAGCACGCTAAGCCTTTAGGTTGTGCGGTTCGGCAACTGCCGAGGCCCTGGCACGGACTTTTCTGCGCAGTAGGACGCAGATCCCCGCACTATGCAGTAAATACTGCTTGACGTCATCCTGCTACGAAACAAAATAAAATAGAATGAAACAACACTAAAAATAAATAATTTGGAGTCGAATCACTCATGGTTTTCAATTTTAAAAGTCGAATGTATGGCAACTGAATTAAACAGTACTTAAATTAGATACACAAGTTGGAAATAGCATAGGCAAATATTAATCATAATGGAAGAAATTCTTATTAAATATAACTTAACTTAATTTGATAACTATAATTATGGAGCTACTAGGTATTTGGAAGTACAAGGCAAGGTAACCTAAATTGGAGCGTCTCACAGGTCGGTCACGCAATCATGCGTATAATGACGTAGCAACTTCGAAGTCTGAAGAGAAGAGGGATGATGGCAGCAACAATGAAAGTATGTCTGGCAAAGAAGTTACGGATGCGATAATTGTTTACCGTTGATCGCCGCAATGGCAGACAATGATTATGATTCCGCTGTGCTTCCGAGGAATTTGATGCTGAGGACTTTGGGGTGTGTTTGATATGGTCGGCAACGGCAACTATGATCACGTCGAGAGCTAATATTGCAAGTTTTATTTTTCTTTCTATCAGTTTGGTCTAGCTCCTCAACACGACTCGAACTTTTTCTCTATTGCTGCCACGCCAGTCTGTGATAATCGTCGCCACCCTGCATTTGCAGACATCGATAGTCGTTAAATTTCTAGATCCGAATCTCGGCATTCCTCTGGTATCCAGACTGCCGGCAATGTTTGCACAGGGAGAACAGGCGAGACAAATCCTAGAGTACCCCACAGAGGTTATGAGAAATGTTCTGATGAGCCACGATCGGTGTGGGACTTCTGGAATAGAGACCTAGTAAACTGGCTAAAGAATGTGGACTTTTTAAGAAGAATACGAAAATCGCGCTGACGTCATCAGTGGATGGGTCCTGCTGGTAAAGAAAGTAACTCATCAGGTACAGGCCATTATAGGTACAATCATGAATCTTCCTACTGAGGTACTCTACAACCAAAAAACTTCTTCCATTTGGTGTCCTTCCACGCGGTATTGCGTCTCGTTGAGGAGAAATTTTACAATCTGTACGTATGCTATGCTTCGCATCATTGCAGTCCAATTATTGCCAATAATTCTTTCTTCAACAAATTCAACTACAAGATACTGAACGAGATGAGATTAGGTAATAGTTGGATTATTGAAACTTCTGATGCTAGAGCTACTTGACCAGCCATTCCCGCTTTGTCAGAACTGTGTGCAACAAACACCTTATAGCCACAATAAGTCTAGGAAAAGTCGGTCATTTGAAGGTTAAATACACCGAGCCATGCATCGGCTGAGATAGAGTGACACTGCAAAACCACCCTCGATTACCCAGTTTGTTCCTCATATCCTGTACGTCCCGTGCAATAAGCGCTCATTCGGTCCAAAGTCACCTAGATAATTGTCGGTAGGATTGACACAGTACGTCAAATCTGCAAAGCCGTCCCAGTCAGACTGCGTCGAACCGTGTACAGTTCCTGCGTTCCAAGGCTGGGCCAAGACCAGCTAACCAATTGTTGGTCAATGAGTCCGCTTCAGCAGTTCTGGCTTCGTTGTTATCAGGGCGGCTTCATATTGATGACGACGGGAAATCATTAGGCATATGTGAGCTATAGTACATGAGTAGAATACAAAAAGCTACTCCCTAAGAATCGAGCAAACACCTGCTATTTAGCTGTATTTTACATAGATGTCTTCATTTGTTTCTTACTACAATTTACGCATATTAACTGATGCTCGGTCTCAACAGCACGACGCCTAATCAATTTTACTTACCTTTCCGAGTGTCTCCGAAGACGGGTTCTCCGTTGAAATGATATGGAACGAGAAATCTACCTCTCCTACCAGGAGCTTGACGTTCTTTAATAACTGTTCCAAGTCATCGCTGATGAGCTTACTCGCAACCTGTAACTCATCAGTAACGCGTAGCTCACCCGTTGCAAGGGAGCTTACCTGTGAAACTGCAAACGCCGCATAGCCCGGCTCTATGATATGTTTGACGCTGAGGATCTCCGGATCCAATGCCCTGAGTTTCTCATTAAGCTCTAATGGTGGCGGTGCCTGCAAGTAAGGTGGAAGCGGAGTACCGCTGATCACGCTGCTCGATATGAGTGTCAGCAGTGACGTAATCTGGTTCGACGTGATGTTGACTGAGTTCATCACTCGTGCAAAGTCTTGCACCCACTCGTGCTCCTCCTCGGTCCGCTGATAGGTGCTGAACATCGTCGTCGCATAGGACATCTAACTTTCACATCAGTCTTTCGTCTGCTGTGCGGACATGTCGTCGGTCTTACAAGTGACATATAGCTCATAATGCTATCCTGTGTCAGCTTGACCACTGATTGAATTATATATAGACTTCGACTTACTTCTGCACTTCATCGATAATAGTATCGTATATTGCCTTCGGAAATTTACCCCCAAGCGTCGGCTCGAACTTTGTAAACGCTGAATGCTGCCGTAATTGGGCGAGGAGGCCCATTTGCTTCGCCAAGATCTTGTTACGAGCCTTTTGAAGCCGTTTCTCAGGGCTATTTTTGTCTTCCGGATTCCCACCGGTACCATCTAGCCGTGACTTGATTGTGACATGTACAACGCTGTAGAAATCTTGCAACCTCTTAGAAACGGAAATGGGAACGAAAGGAACATGAACCATACTAGCAAGTAAATAGACTGACTCTCCAAGTTGCCGGCGGAGGACGCTCTTCGCCGTAATCGGATATGGGATGTAAGACCAGATCCAAGCCACCAAACACCCTACAGCGACAGTGACCAATCGATACGGCGCCAGTAGGTAAAGGGGATAGTAGAGCTGGCCATTCGATGTTTCGACCGCAACTCCAAGCTTTCTTACTTCTAGCTCATATCCAAGTATCAGGACCTTGTCGTGGTCAGCATAAACTAGCGGCCATTGCAGTGAACTTACCTGAGTGACCATCATTATCATGACACCAATAGCGAACTTGGGAAAGGTAACCAGAATATAGGTCTGACAGAAAGTGAAGACAAAGACGAGCACTATAACTGCAGCAGTGTTTCCATCTCCGCCAGCCTAGTGAACGTGTTAGATTAGTGATAGATGGGGTTGAGACATGGTGAAGCTTACAATGTACCAAATCGCAAACGAGCATACAGCAGCAACAAGGGTTCCGACCTAGTTGCAAGTTAATAATCGCACAATCATCGACCCCTAACGACAGAAGACAGACCACTCGTGCTAAGAGTCCAAAAGCGCCCGATCCAGTGGTCATTGTCATACCAATTGCCACCATGATCATGGCCCTGCCGAGTTAGCTCCTAGAATGTCCACATCGTAAGAAGTCCCTACCAAACGAGACGCTGCTCAACAAAGAATCGTTGTGTGTTTTCCAGAAAAGCAACGATGGCGATGCACATTGTCGCCTATACACCCTATCAGACAGGTCTTTCGAATGCCATGCGAAAACATGAACCTTACGCATGCGACACGGAATCCAAAGATGAGCTCAGCACTGGCAAAGAAATGCGAGAAATGCCGTAAGCCATCTCCAAATCGTTGCCATGAGTCTTAACAAACGCGTTAGCAAAGTGAGAGATGCCAGTCAGGGGTGTGATCATACTGGTAGGCGGTAGATGTTCAGGATCCTTCCGTTTCAGAAAGGACTGGCCAAGAGCAATGCTAAGGCTGCCGCCTTCAGACTGCTCCGGCAAATGTTCTGCTGTAGTGTCCTCTATGCTAAGGCAGCTTCTAAGCCATTTCCGTAGACGTTTCTTGCCTGGGACCTGGATCTTCTTGCGTTTCATGTGACCAGATTCCACTTTAGCATCAGCATATTTGACCAAGTCAAGTACCGCGTACCCCGTTGACCAAAGCAGAAACTCAAGGTACAGGATCAAATATAGTTGCTGCCGAGTCTGGTCATTTCCAGTAAGATCTCTGCTGCGCTGCAACATGGAGCGTGTGCGCTCCAGACCGTCGCCAACTTCGTCTTCCGGCAAAGCCACGCCTTTGAGTTCGCACCACTTTTTGAGGCTTGCTTTTCCCTGCTCTTTGAAGTATCGTGCTTTCTCCTCCAGGTATTCGCCGAACTTTGTATCCCCAGGCATCCTGACCTTCCTACGAGTTTCGAAATCAACAATAGTCTCTTCCACCTCTGCATCTTGTTGCACATTCTTATCTTTGGGCTTCATCGTTAACTCGAGCGCGTATGAGGCGTGCAGTAAGCCATCATTCATCGCATCCGACAACGCTTCGAACGGTGCATGCAATGTTTTCATTATCTCGTTCCATTCTGACTGTTCAGCTTCGAGTACTTCTCTCCTGTCCACAATTTCTGGATTCTCCGAGGATTCATCAATAGAAGCATTTCCATCACACCAGCCTCTGCTATCGGCGACACGCTCGAAAATATCCACAACGGATCCTAACCCTAGTAACGGGACGAATATCTTTCGCAACAGATCCAAAATTTCGCCAATGTCATCGGCAGAGAGCTTGCCATAAGCAAATTCTCGTTTTGCAAAAGTGATATCGCCATGTAGTTTGCCATGGAGAGCAGTTAAACTTGCAAGAGCACCCTTCATAGCTTTTGCTGCCTGCTCTGCTTTCGAAACACTCTTACCGTTGTCGTTGTCTCGGAGATACATCATATCCTTCGACTCCATGCTCTGGAGAAACCCTTTCTGAGCGTTAATGACTCCTTGCAATGCAGCGATATAGCCCGCAAACTCCGTGAAAACCACCAGCCGGGAGCTGACAGGAAATATAAAGATGTTTACAACGGTTGCGATTGCGAACCCGGAGAGAAAAGCTTCCAGCAATGTCTTCACGAAGGCTATGCTCACAGCCATTGTGGGAAATAGTGGTGCTGTTGTTCCCGACACGTTCGCGAAGATGCTGTACATAATCACAGGGACTTGGAGCTGCGGTCTCTTGAAGCGAAAAGCATTGGAGATGGCGATGTTGAAGAAGAGCCAGATAGCGCTGACTGCGCTTGCACTCGAGTTATAGGCTACTGATGTTGTTGTACCTGGTGAGATTGACGTGGTGTTCATTCTCGCGGAGACGCTGCAATAACTGGTCAGGAGGGCAATACAGGCACCAATACAAATTCCAATGATGTTGAACATCATAGTTTGTAAGAATTTTGCGCGTGGAAGCATTGCCGAGGACAGTATAGACATAATCGCAACCAGATATCCCACAGTTGTAAAGTTCGCTGCAAAGCTATCAAGTTGGAGCCTTTCGGGAGAGCTTAGCACCGGTGCCGCAGAGGAATTAGAGGTCTACTCACAAAGAAAGTGCAATCGCAGGAGGTAGACCTCCTCTAGAAACGGATTACCACGAAAATCCTTTTTCAGAGAAAGTTAGAAACGTACTTAACCATGGCAATTAGCAGACCCGGATTGAAACCTGACTTCTGCCATAATAATATAGCAGCCTCATTAATTCGAACCATCGTCCGAGTCAAGTGATCGGCTACTCCTCGATCTGACCTGGAAGTAAATGTAATGAAAATATTATTTATGCGACTTTGGGTGGTTGTCGTGGATGATGAGAGCTAAACACAGCGGTAGGACATCGCCCCGATCTAGTCTGCATTGCTCCGTGCAGGCTACTGTGGTACGTGCTGATATATACGGCGACGGCGCTCTTCATTCTTGAATAGGAAGATCAGCGTTGTGGGTTTACTTGTCGCGTTATTCGCGGCACCTAATGAGGATTGACAAAATGGCTCAGGATCCGTGACTCGATGGGTTATGAAAGTCGTCAGAAACTTGTGAATTAGCAGTAAGTGATTCTAGCAAGCAGGGAACGTATGATTATTTCGGCCATCGTAATGATTAAATTTGTTCCGGAATGACAGTTTTGGTTATTGCGGATGATGACGCTTTCGTATGGCTTATGTTTTGTCGTCTATAAAATATATTTAGGGATTGTATAACTTAACTATTTATTAATGCATTATTACACATGTAGCTTCGCAGGCAAGTAAAAAATATGATGTATATATAAGGGAGCAATGTTGAGCTTGATTTAATTTAGTAACACTAAATGCATTAAGTTATGATAATATTATGAGCTTATTAATTACTGATTGTATACAAGTACATAAAACTTGCATGAACAACCAAGTCTAGCCGTACAATTACAGTATTACGTTTGAAAGATCGGAATTTGCCGCCAAACTAACTCGATTACCGATGCGGCCGATTTTGTAAGTTTAGAGCGTTGAGGCCGCTCCGTCTTTACTGTTTAATGGCCAAACCTTCATTCAGATTGTCGGCAACTCTCACAAAGCGCAGCGTCGTTCCCAAAAATCGCCGGCCAGAAAACTCTAGTGATATTATCGCCTATTTTGTCGCCCCCTTAGCGATATCGCATCGCCCATATTGCATAAAGTACGATAGGTGTCAAGATTACTATAACGCTAGTAACGTTGGTAAAAGTTAGAGTTTAGGGTTTGGCAATCATGGTTCGGCAGAGTTTATTAAGGAGAATCATGGGGCTTAACCAACTATTCCTCTTTCGGACTAGCGTTAGTTTCCAACTTTCGTACCCATCGGCCGACGCTCAGTGCCACCATCATCGATGAGTCGGAGTTACTTAAAACTTCATCATATCCGACTGGCGTGTACATATCTTTAAGAGTAAACAATGCGTTCACTGGAAGACGCGTTTGGCCATATCGTGAACATCAATTATCATCACATCATTCTGCCCCCCACAGAGACACTAAACATGGATCCAGCAGCAGCTTTCTTGTCTACACCCGCAGTCAACAATCCCCCTATTTTGTATGTCGGCATGGTATTAGAATCGGTAGACGATGCTAGACAATTTGTCGACACGTATGCGATCTGGCACAATTTCGCAGTAAAAAATGGTGTAAAGACAAAGATAAGACACTGTTGCTGTTTTGCAAATGTGCTAAAAAGCCATTCAACAACCGAAACCTCCCACAGACAAAGGGAAGTACGGGTGACAACGGCCTCACTCGTCAAAAAGATGCACGAAGCATGCTCTGTGATTGTCATGGATGTTGCGCTTCAAAAAGCAGCTCAATGATACATGGATCGTTACACAGCTGGTTGACCAACATGAACGACGCCAGCTTGAAGGTATTAACCCCTCAGCTTATCCGAAGAACCGACGCTTGACTCCTGCTGCCAGGGAACTATACTTGATCTTGTTGGGCACTCCTCTGCATCGTATAATACGATTGCGTCAGTGCTAAATGCTACACACGGGTTGTCGTTGCTAGGTAGGGATGTTTACAATCGATCATATGATTATACTCAGAATACAGTGTCGTCAACCGCAAAACTCATCGAGATATTGCGGAAAGATGGCTTCATATATAGAGTCAAGGTGGCCATGGACAATACCCTTGAGGCGCTGTTTCTTTGCACAAAACCAACAGGTTCCGGTTGCCGTTAGTCAACATTATTACAGTTGACCACAACTTGATCTTCAGTTGTCTATTAGTCGGACAGCTAATATCATGTGCCTAGAAAAACTGCCGTTCTCAATCAACCACGGCCTTCACGGCATGACTAAATCGCCCGCTTTTCTGTTTCCAGTCATCATTTCAGCTAAACACATGCTTTTATGTTTGTCAAAACCCTGAGAAGAAATATTTCTCCTTGAGCTATCCTCGACAAATGAGGGCAGTTTCAGCGACTCAACAGTTAGTGAGATGGATGAATCGGAAGGAGTGGGGTAAAAAGAGGTGAAGCAGCGGAAGAAATGAAAGCGAAGTTGCCGATAAGTTGTCCTATTTATAAGGCAACAAGTAGGCTGGCATGGAAAAGCCATTCTCAGGGTATTGCAGCAGTTTCGTACTTGTCTGGAAATTGGGGTTTCGGGAGTGGTAGTATACTCGGACTGTCGGTGGTTAAATTTAGATTGAAGTTTCAGGCACATTTTCCTCAAACATCGTTTCAAACCCGACATGTTCGAGATTTTGGTAATGGGCCAGGGCTGACCCTAGCGTATCTGTGAGAGTTTGGAGTCTGGGTCGTCGGCGATAGTCAGACAGCATGTTTGTTCACCAATATTAAAGTAATTGTCGTCAAAGAAGAAAAAGGGAGACCCACAATGAAGAGGATAAAAAGAAGTATGGGGCAACAGCTGCCCTACCCATTACCCAATCAACCAAGATATAACCTCGACAACGCTCATCACAACATCTACGAAAGACTGCAAATAAGACTATACTTCATTTGCATTAGCAAGTTCAGTATTCCTATTGTCGGTGTCGAGCCCATTGAATAGGTAGAATAGGAAGATAACTAATTTTTGGCAAGTTATCTCTCCGTTATTGGCGTGTCAGGCGGGATCCAAACTAGGCAGGTCCACCGTTGAATTGCCGGGTTTGCTACTTACACATAGACAGATGACCCGATGCACCCATCCAAGGAGTAAGTATGTGTTCGTCAATCCTTCATTGACGTTGTTTGCCATGCACGATATCGTATAATTGCTTTTGCTTCTACTCTAATTGCCAACTGTTTCGTTCTAGTTCAAATTATTCTTCTCATCCTTTGCCGCCTTCCAAAAACACCAACCAATTGCAATAGCTAACTTTAGACCTGCTGCAATCCATAGTGCGGTTCCCAATCCGTCTTTACTCTTGAAGATCCACCCTCCCGCAATAGCTCCAATCAATAATGCTACAACACCCCCGATTCTTCGATTCCTCTTGACATTTTGTGATGGCCAGACGGCTAATCTTGGATCTGAAGCCAAGTCATAGTAGACACTTGTCAAAACTGTGGTCGGAAGCTCGTTGAATCCCATCCCCCGACTCGCAGCCATCTGGCCACCGCCCTGAAAAGCAAGTAAGAAGAGTGGAATTAATTCAAGAAAAAGCCGACCTCCAAGAACAGATCCTGATCCGGAAGGGTGCGGGACAATGTTCCTTTGGATTAAAGCTGCAGATATCAAGATACAGATACCTTGAACAAAGAATGAAATGCAGAGTACGCGGCGCTGGCGGACTCCAATACGGCTCGACAATTGAGAGAAAATGAAACTTCCAGTTAAAAAGAAGCAAACTGTGATAAGTGATTTGAGCCAGCCATAAGGATTTCCTTCAGGTTGGTTTGATGCACCCAGACCCAGAAAGATAGTATTACCTATGTAGTTATTATAAGCAAGTGGACATCATATATATAGCGCTATCTTACATCTGTTATTAAACAGATAGTCGTAAAAGAATATGATCAATCAGTCGTACTTACCGGTTTGCATGATGGCAAAACAACTCCATGCATTAAATGCGCTGCTATCAACGAGCCCAGTTATGAAATAGCAAGTGATGAATACAATGTCTGCGTAGCCAATGAAGACTTCTTCTTTCCACCAGCGTGCCAATAGTACGGATCTCTTGCCGACTCGATGCTCAAGATCATCTCCATTTGCTACTGGAAAAGATTCAAGTGAATTCATTTTATCCCCGAATTTGTGATATTAAAAGTTTAGGAAGGTAAGCCACCGAGCTAGAAAGTTCCCATGCGACGAAGTGGCAGACCTAATCTTAAGCTTCCAGTCTTCACTATGGCTGCCAAAGTCTCCTTTATCGAAATACTTGGAATTGGCATTAGTTCTGCCTCTGATGCTTGTTCTGGTAACTCCAAATTGTAAGGTTCAAAAGGCTCTTCGCTAAAGCGGGTCAAGCTTTCCTTGCCTTAGATAGCCGTGATTGGAGAAACTACACGGCGCATTATTAAGCAGAGAAGCAGTCACTGAACCCTAACAGGGTTACCCTGATTCTGCGGCGCAATTACCTCCTTATCTTCCTTATCCCTCTCTCTCATAAATGCGCAACTGCCGGATATATGTTCAAATTTCTTTTCACCTCGTTTCGGGTATCACAACTTCCAGGGGGGAGAGACATTGAAATACGACCACAGCAAAGCGTTTTGACCCTGGACTGAAGGTTTTGAGGACTGAATAGAATCGAACGATATTTTTGATGGCTCATCCAAAGTCCACAGAGACCGCCTCATCCTGAGGATATTCTGCGGGCACACCTTGAAACAATTAGCTTGCTGAATCATTGGGTGTTGTTGGTTCACTACTCTCAAGTGCTATGGGGCTCTGTTCAACCTTCAGTCTGCCGGGGCAGCCTCATCATCACTACCGTCATTAACGGGAGGATAATCAAGTCGATGTGCACGCTGAGGGCGTTTGAACGAGCCAACAGACACGTCGACCCCGCTGTCGGATAGAATTTCAGTCGCTATCGGCCATGCTGTTTATTGTTGATGTAAAAATTTATGTTGAATGTTTATTTCAAAGATCACTATAGGAGTTGGACAAGCACTTCGCTAGACACAATATACTTTCAAATATTCGCAATAAGACGGCAGCTATAGTGCTTAGGGTAAATAAATGCCCAAAATTACAAACGAAGAATTACAGATCATTACAAACCGAGGGCCAGCAGAACGTTCCAAGAATATTACTTACCCACATTATCGAACAAGACAATTAGTGTTAATACAAGAACAGCCACTTTGAATTGTAGAGGAAAAACGTAGTCTCGTTTTCAGTATGCGCATTATATACCTATCTCTTGCTGCAAGTATGCTTGACTCATTTACAAGATATCATCTCTTTGCTGTCAACGGTTTTTTTGACGACAAATCGTCGTGTATAGTAACAGTCTCTTTGCCGAATAAACTTGACACGTACATTGACAAGGCAAAAAATTTGGTATTCATGGTGACGAATGACTCTATCCAAAGATTCTGGATACTATATTATGTGTATACTGTATGACGCGTAGTAACTGGGAGGACTTCTTCACTATCGGGGCCCACAATAATCTCATGCTGATCGATGGCCAACTCGTCCAGACTTTGCACAAGTTCTCAATTGTCTCTCGAGATATGAGGCACCCACTCGATGTCCATACTCACCTTCCAGATTCCCGCAACTAAGATTCTCTTCATCTTCCAGAATCATATCTATAGTTAATCGAGACCGAAATATTTACATACGTTAAGGACTATCTCTCTACGCGCAGTCCGCATACACTACGAAATATCTCTATGTCTAGGGTTAGGGTAACTTTCGGTCGTGGTGAGTACAACCAGGAGCAGGAAAGAGCCAGACGGAGGAATCATCTATAAAACTAGGTTCCTTATTTAATAAACTGATGATTTCCATTGAAGTCGGGACAAGTGAGACCTATGACAAGCTTCTTGACGACAAGAATATGTGGATCAATGGCAAAGGCGTCAATGTGGTCAAATTGGTGTGCTTTGAAGAATCGCCCCCGTTCAAAAATCCTGATACGCGTATGAATATCGCGGGAGTGGATGAAGAGCTGGAAACAATGGCACAGAGCCTTGCTGAAACCGTCGAAGCGAACATAGGCATTAACTACTACGGTCCACTTGAGTACAGGCATCACACGTGGGTTGGCGAGCTGAACAAAGCTTTCATTGAAGTCTGGCGACAAGATGATGGCTACTTTCTCATTGCAGACTAGGCATTCCCTGCCAACAATGGTCTCCGAAATAAGATAAGGACTTGGCCAGAGGATCCGGTTGAGTGCTACTTTAGCCAGGACAAACAAGCAGTTGGTTTCTGCAAGCTGGCTGGCTGCGAAACGAGGGTATTACAAGGGTCATTTGCCAGACTCAAAATGCCCCTACCGGCTGATGACAACAGGCACCGACGTGTTATCATGGAGACTTGTTGCCGTATCCATCAGCTTCGGATGCGTCTGTTGGGCATATCTCAGAAATTTTCAGATCCATCCCGGCCGGTGCGTCTTGCGATTTTCGGCGTTGGAGCGGGGCTGAGTTGGAGCTGCGTGAGCTGACGAAGACATAATTCTATTCAGAGGAGGCAATTGGTGAAAAGCTCGAAAATGCATGTGCGCTCTTGGATAGGAATGCGACAGATAGAGGCGTTTTCTGAATTGTGACGCGATTAATTAAGAAGCTTCGCGTTTTAGTCACCCTCACGGTCACGTGAAGCTGGTAGGGCAGCCTAACAGGATTTGTGAAGGACGATAGTTCACATGAACGCGAGCTAGCAGTTTCTGACCTGTGACGCGTCGCGCTCGTTGCCATGATCAGGTAATTGATGACAGTGCAGAAAAATTGGATATCAGCGGACCCGAGCGATTGCCCGCTTGGAACAGTGGATACTATGCCCAAGCGGTATTTTCGATATAACCCTGACCCTATCCTTCGGCTGGGCAAGCGAACTCAAGATCCGGGTACAGAGAGATCATGCGCTAGTCCCAAAGCGGAATAGTGGATTTGGTTCCGATATTTCTCTCGTACGCCGAAATCGCCGCACGCGCACGCATGGAGCGGTGCAACTATTGTATGATTAGAAATCAACAAATCAACAATGAATCTTGTCGTCAACGAGAGTGACGAGTTTTATTGTTGAAATAATTAGTCACTTCGATCGCCGGCCTCGTGATGTCAGCCTGGGGACACTGGTTTGCAAGCCGACTTGGTGGGTGGGTGCCTTGATGAAAGGCGGAAGTAAATCTGTCTACTAGCTGGAATCCTACTGAAGATCTCCTGTCCCCTTGCAATCAGGTGGATATATGAATGGCAGCCACACTGATCATGATGAAATGCCGCACTGCAATTTGTCCAAGTGGGAACTGGATCTAATCCAATTTCTAGGACTCGCACATGAGATGACCCATGTGATGATTGCGCTCAAGACTTCGGGCCCTGTGTTCATCCGTAGTTCGTCCGCATGCGCCGACACGGTTTGTTGCTGACGCGTTGCGAACGCTGTCAGCAGAGTGGTTCTTCACGCGCTGGCTAGTAACAACATGGTCCTTCATATAAGAGAGTCTAATATTCCGGCTGAGTTTCTTACTAAATACTCACTTCTGTTGCGGACTTGTTCAACGACACTGTACCGTTCGACACTATCTCCATCAACGAAATGGCCACCAAGATCGCTTTCATACTAGGTGCCGGTCCTAACATCGGCCACGAAGTCGCAAAAAAGTTTGCTGCGAATGGCTACAAGATCGCAATTGTCAACCGCTCAGGTGGTGGCCCAAGTCAGTACTTCAAAGTTAAGGCGGACTTGAAGGATCCTCAGGCGGTCCCCGGCGCGTTCGAGCAAGTCAGGAATGCTTTGGGCGAGCCGGACGTTGTTATTTATAATGGTTAGTAAATCATAAAACCGATTCAGTACTTACGCGCTGACGAAGGCAGCTGCGGCACGTCGCTTTTTGCCGGCCGATGACGCGTTCTCCCTCGCAATTTCGGCATTCGAGGAGGATCTGGCGATTAATGTTTCAAGTCTCTATGCTGCCATTCAGGAGGCCGTCAAGGGCTGGAAGAGCAATTCCGCCTCTACTAAGACTTTCATCTTCACTGGCAATGCCTTGAATGTGTCTAGCGCACTGCCCTCACTTCTTACCTACGGCCTGGGTAAGACGGCGGGTGCCCACCTCATCGATGCGGCAGCTAAGTCATATAGCTCGGATGGCTACAAATTTTACTACGTTGATGAACGCACGCCTGACGGTAGCGCGGTGAAAAATGACCGCGATGGGAACGCGCACGCTGAAATATACTTCCAGCTTGCGGAAGAACCGGAGCAGGGACCATGGGATTACACGTTTGTGAAGTCCAAAGGATTCTCCAAGTTTGAGTGACGACTGAGATAGTGACTGCTGTGCGAATAGTGCTAAATGTTAGTTCTATGAAGGTAATAAACTGTTGCCATATGTAAACAATTGGCAGAAAATAACCCTTTGGTAGCCCCCCGCTTGGAGGGATCATGCTCATTAATCCTCTATAATTTAACAATTAAAACGTTACTGTTGAACCGTTGTTTTCCTAGCCGATCCCTAACAAGCATACTTACTGTCATAACTGTCGCGTGAAAACCGTCCAAAAGGAGCTGAGTAGTTGCATCTCCTCCTGGGACCATTTCTCAAAGAAATTAAGAGCTTCTCCGAAAACGGCGTCAAGATGTGGAATGAAATTCCGAATTGCATGTCAATAGTAAAGGTACATTTATGCCTAATCACAGGGACCAGCCGGCCATGGCCAAGTTGATGTGCCTGAAGGGCCACAACGCGAGGCGGTCATGCCGCTTTTGTTTTATTGAAGGGGTTGTTGCCTCAAATAGACAAAACTATTATCCGTTCTCCTCTCTAGTTCCCGATGTATAAGGGATACGGTGCCTCAATCTGCGGAACGAAATGAAAGGGGATATAGAAGCGTGCGATCAACAACAAGACCGGCTCTATCTCGGCAATTGGATATCTCCCGTCGATCACCATTGGTCGACGTGAAACATTCTACTGGCCACAGTCGTTCACTGTGGACGTCATGCACTTAATTTTAGAAGGCATCGTCCCACGCACCTTTGAAATATGGATCGAAGCGTCGAAGACAAGTAAACGAGGTCAGGAACTGCGCCAAGGGACGTCCAAGCTTGGGCAGCTTGCCTAAGAAGACGGGACAGCCGACGTGTGATCCAGCGAGGCGGCCGCGGGGTCAACCTCTGGAAGAGAAAAAGAGTAACAAAAGGATCGAAAGCATCAAAAGACTGGGACATTATAGATGCCGACGCCGCACCAGACGATAAAACTCAACCAAGACAAGTTACGCCTGTCACGAAAAGGCTTGATGTATATTACGGTCTCAATATTCAACTGCACTACCGACACCGCTGACAATCGCCATGGCTCCTTCCAAAAGGGAAAAGGCAAGAAGGCAATATCTAGCTCTAAGAAAAAGCCGACTGCTAGCCGGCCATTAAAGGTACAAAACGTTGAGATGTGCGGAAGCCAGGAACCGCTGGCATCTCGACTTGAAAGTGAAAGTCAGCATTCTTCTACTGGAGCACAAGAGATTTGGAAGGCTGGTAGATTTAAATCTTTGCTGAACTATATACCTTTCACTCTTAAATGCGGGCACACTCTCATCTGAAGTGACGCCGACAGTTGCCCAACCATACTTCCGATCCCCAATCTTTTTATTAGCGGCAGATTCATCCACAAGCTGAGCTGTTCGGCGGTCCTGTCAGATAAGCGAAGAAGCCAGTCGTCCCTTAGAGGTTGACTAGGCGCAGCCGCGTTCTTGCGAATCTATAATGAGTTAATGTGAGGAGCCCAATGATCTGAACGTTTAATATTTAACGGTCAAATGCTTTCTTCTTTGTCCAATAGCTCTTCTTTAACGTGCTGCTTACATTAGAAACATTAACAATGACGCCGAATTGGTCGTACAAGAATGACCTCATTTCCTCCAGATCGGCCGACGGGTGCTGTAATAAATGCTCCAAACCGTCCGGTCATGGTGGCCCGATTGTGAGGGACTTTACAGCTAGCATTGCGTCGCTTATCTTCGGCAGTCTTCCAAGAGGTCTCTCTGACGAAGCCTGATGTGATTGCCACAATTTAAAGTTGTGTATTCTCCTGACAGTCTTTGTGCAGCAGCCTAGTTCCTTAGCAATCTGATCGTCACTAGCACCGCCCTCAGCCATGAAAAAACAGCTTGCCGGAAGGCAGAAGAACGCGAGGGCATATTGCGTGATAGACTTTCTATCCGATATTTATAATATGTTGCAAAATTCTCAGACAGAAGCCAGGCACTGACCTGGCGGCGGGAGTAACTTGTTCGTTGTGGCAGAGTAAGCTCTGGTGGGGGGGGAAGGGGGGAGGCTTGGGTTTAGGAGGACAAGACTTCTGTAAGCGAGCACGTTTTAGGTTTAGAGATGCCGATACCGCGGTAAGTCGTGGATATCATACGCGCAAAAAAAAAATAATCACTCCAGCCGCAAGTCCAAAAACGGGTTCTTTCTCAAGTTGCTTAAATTATCGCGACTAAACTTTTTGCACCATACAAGTGCAAGTGCATACTGCCTATAACTCGTTCGGTCTCAATCACCAGCTGCCAACGATCACCTGGACCACCGACGATTTTACGGCCCTTAGACTCAACATTGGCGCGTTAGTGAGCCTTACATCGCTGAAAGACTTTCTGCAGGAGCTGTACGGAAGTGTGTCTCGGTATTTTCCTCGAGGGATGAAGCCAAACAACTTCAACAGATGGCTCGCAACATTACGCAGACGAATGAAGAATCGACAATTTTTATTTATAGTTAACCTAAACATTCAATCGGTTGCCCTGACGAGAGAGGACTCTCAAAACCAATCCCGATAAGTCGCTTCTGCCCCCCTACAAGTCGCTCAATTCATTCGCTATCACCAAATATTAACTCCGCCAACTTGGATGCTTATTAAAGTTTTTTATAAATAACGAGCAGTCTAATGTTTCTCAGTCATATGATAGTTTGCGGGTGGCGATCTCTAGGTCGGTATGCACCTTTGTGCTCTGCGTCGGCCCTACGATCTCTATTTCTGAAGTGAGTCGCTGGAGAGACGCTTTTCCCATGCGCTATCGTGCGTCCATCGAGGAGGCAAATGCTGAGGTTGGAAGGCGCAAGAATGACTGAACCAGAATGAAACAATCTGGGGTGTGGTCTGGGGTGAGGGAAACCTACCCTTTATTGCCTAAACGCTATCTTGCACAAGAAGTGCGATTACTGAGTACGATGCACCATTGTTTATGCGCGGCAATGTCGTTGTGTGCCGATGTTTGAACGATAAATCAGCACCAAATGTGGGAGTCGACTCCAAAACTGACTCACAATGCTAGGATCAATAAACGAAGATCCTTAGCATATGGGCACCCGCGAATGACCATTACTTACTAGTTAACAATGCACCCCAACAGAATTGAACGTAATACTTGATAGAGTATGCCAACAGATGTTGAAGACTTTGAATGTGCCAGATACTTAAAACCTTGGAACAGCTCCAGAAATTCACCTTAACACTTTCCTCATAGAGCGGCTATCTACTTAAAGCATTGGTCAGTATCTAGTATAGCATCCAGGACGAAATGGCAAACAAAGAACCACCGGCCAGCTCCTTCAAGCGCCTAAACCACAAGACGTACCTCTGGACGCCGGCCCCCAGTGCCATACAGAACAGCAACAGCAGCAGCACTAACCAAACCTCTTTTTCTACACCGCCGGCACACCTCCAGACTTGATCCTGATCGACTCCTGGATGAACGCGTCCCTGCGCCGCATCGAAATTCACCGAGTACTACCAGCTGATCTACCCGTCCTCTCCGATCCTCCTCCTGACTAGTTCTACGTCCGACTTCTTCTTCAACACCGCGCGCAAGGAAGCCGCCGACTACGCGCCCACAGTCACCATGGTCAGGGCGCGCATATAGACCAGTGGTCCGCATATGGTCAGGACCATAGCACCCCTGGCGAAGCGGGCGCATACTGCTGGGTATTCTCTGACCATCGTTAAAGGGCAGGCATTCCCAAGTCCAGGACTTTGAGTAACACGGTGTCCGTTAAAGTGCATCTGCATTTCAGCGGAACGGAGGGATACTAGCGGAGAACCTCGTTCAGAACATATCGCAAATACTCCCAACATTGCAGAGCTTCGAAAACTCTTACTCTACTTCCCTAGCGAATTCAGGGAAGTAGGCAGATGCATATTGCTCAAGCACTTTCGGGTGGGTTACAAGTAGATAAATCGTCCAGCTAACAGTCCAGCAGTGTTATCGCATCCAGCTAATAGGATATTAAGTGCCTAATCCTGTCGCACTTTCGGGTCGCAGGTCTCCTCTACAAACGAGTACAGAAAGACGTATCTTCCACCATCCATGTTCTCCATCTCCACAACACTGCCCCTGAGCATCCAGCGCATGTTGACGTAGTAGTCAACAAGCTTGTGAGCAATCGCCGTGGTGTTGCGCAATTCTTGTGGGATTCAACAGTCAGCAAAATGACCGCAGGTTGCCCGCACGGCGAAGACTTCGTGGCCACAGTTGCTTGCGTTAAGCCTTGTTTGAAGCGTCGGACATCACAACTGCCACGACTCCCTAGCAGAGTCGAGTGTCATGCGGTTGAAGATTTCCCGGATATCGACCGACGCCGTCCCACTTCGAGCGAGCCACGCATGAAATAGACGTGCGTTCGCCACATCACCTGCAAGCGTTTGGAGTATTAACACCGGCAATATCGCGCGCACCTGTCACCTGCTAAACTGCGGACTCGGCATGGCACTGGAGTGGGCCATCCTTGATTGTCAAGAATGACGATGACCTCACCCAAAAACGGCAGAAAATGCGTGTATGCCGAGTCCGTAGTCGTTGAATTTTGTCGCAAGAATTGTACTGATATTCTCGGGCTCGTTATCCGAACACGGTCGTCCCGAACGTACTGTCGTACTACAATGAACTCCATAACCTCGTGAACGAAAGGGCCAAGCCAAGAAACTAACAGTTATGTATTCTTTCCTAGCGAGACGCACAGCCACCGTACTTATTGGTAAAGTGAAGTTCAATATTTTGTCGATGATCTTCTGGACTATGGGGCAGGTCACTAAGCCCGACCCAAGATGAGCATGGTGGGGATCAACTTCGACGACGCCGCGGCCGCGACGAGGTTGGCAAACTAATGATTACGGCCATTAACAGAGACTCGACAGAGAATCGCGAGCCGGGAAAAGTATCAGGCACCGGTTGGCAAGTATTACGGTGGGATCATAAGTTGGGCTCAAAATGTTCATATTTTGGCCCCAGATGGCGTAGTGTGAATGTTCCCAAAGTCTGACACAAGTGTAGCGCTCACCGTAGGGCACCGTAGAATGCAACGAGTCGGCGGTCGTTCCTTTTATGACGTCGCCCCAGTCGAGAAGTTCAAATTACGAGTCAGCAAATCCGAGTTCAAATACGGTACGAGAGAATACCAATCATAGTCCATGACTAGAACCGCATGGTTCAGGAGCAAAGGTGATTTTGCGCTCACGGCAGAGTTCACACATTGTTACATCATGTGCGAAACGAGGATGCTGGACCAACCAATGAATTGAGAATGAGGTGAAATTTGCCCTTAACCTGAAAATCAGAGTTTAGGGCAAAGCTGGGAACTTCGGAACAGCATTTTACGACTTACAGTCAAATCGCAACGATACTTGATCCCCGATATAGCGATAAAATCCGGTGGCGTAATCCTAAAAGGGATAATATCAAAAATGCCACTGAAAAGTTCCACCCTAACATCATATGATGCACACAATGTTCGCTAAATTATATAATATTTCAAATACTCTCACCTACTCCGGCCAGTGCTCGTTGTTTTGCAAAAGCCAACGTATTTGTAACTATATACATTATGGGCTTAAAAAACAATGGCACTGAAGAAATAAGACACAAGAAAAAAGAAAGGTAGTGGCCCAACAATTCAAACACCGAAAAAGCCGATTGTGCGCGTCAAAACACACCATCCCCGACCCGCTACCCGGCGGCAAAGAACATGAATTGATATCTTTCCGCAATAGCAGTGGACCTCATCGCATGCTTGAAAGCATCGATATCAGGGGAACTGATCTCCAACTGTAGGCAGCATTGTGGGTCGACGGTGGTGGATGTGAAGGAGGACTGTTCTCATATCCGCAAACAAGAAGCCACTCCGAGAAACGCGTCGCGCTCATAGTACTGTACTAACCATTCTTATCATCAAGGAAATTAAGATTGGTAGTGGGTACCGAGGACTCCCGGAGATTAGTGCCGGCCATTTGCTATAACGATTGCCTTCTTAAACAACAAGTTTAGTGCCTCGCTAAGCCAATATGAGGTGGCTGTCAACATTACATCGCACTAGCGGGGTTTTACTGTCTCGATGAGTCGATAACGGTGGCATAGTATAGGAATCTGTCAGGCCGCCTCAGGTAAATTAGCTTCCGGTCTCACCCGGAAAAAAGTTTTTCCTGGTGGCTCTTATAAGTGACTCATCGGCCGAAATAGTTTTGAACTCCTGACGTTCTGCCATCTCACGTTTTGAGCGAGACAACTTTTCGGGGTAGTAAGCTCCTCTTTCACATTCTAGAACCTGAACCCCTGATGTCAGGTTTTAATAATATAAGTCGCGACAATAGTGCTCCTTACATGTGCAGTATTGTTAACCGTCGTTCTGATCCTAGAAAAGACTTTAATAGTATCTTTCAGAGAGAACGGTCAAGATGATGCATCTGATCAAACGGCTGATTGTACTGCGTTGCATAAACGCGGATGGGGCATAGTTTTGAGGCGGGGAGAACGGCGTTGTTTGGTATATTAGCGTACGGACCGAAGAGCTTGACGCTGAATACATGTAATCAAGCTGCTATAACGGCCATAATGGATGTTCGTTGTGGCAGGAGCATCAGAATGTATAGGTATCTTCGTGATCGGAGCCATGTGTACAGCCATCTCAGCTGGATTAGCGGTAGAGACAAGAGCATAATTTTGGCAATGGTGGATGGGCGAGTGGCACTGCTAAATGAGCGGCAGAAGTGTCGACATACTTACCATTGACGGCAAATACGCTTTATGGGGGAATGCTACGCCCCAGCAGTTATTACTGGCGTATAAGTAATATCTACTCAGTCGTGGAACTCGGACTAACGCATATAGGCGTTTTCTACCCGAATGTAGGGGAACACTGCTAAGTGGTGACACTGGCACATTCTCCCCGATTTTCAGGTTATATGTTTGTTGTAGTGTCCTTACCGATCATCAATTCATCCATTATCGCGACCGTAGCACTACTTTTTAAATTATCAGCTCAAGCTACCCATATTCCGGTTATCGATGATTGACAAAACTACAGGCGAAGGTATAAGTCAGGAACCTAACTTCTCTTTCTTCCATTTGCCTTTCCTTCACCATTCTTCCCTTTCTCTGCCTTCGTTTCAGAACCAGTTCCTTGATTCGTGTATTCCATCCAATTATCCATCGCCAATTCTTTTACCATCGCGACCCTAGCACTACTCTTTATATTGCGGCTCCAGCCACCCACATTCCCTCTCCCCGAGATTGGCAGTTTAGGATCCGGCTTATTATCACTGTCCTTCTGTCCGCCCACCCGCCAGGCACTAAAAAGCGGGGGAGTAACCGTATAGCCCCGTATCTTTCCCTCCTGCAGCGTCCACATCATGTCCATGTCGACCGGGCCGCGCAGACTCAAGTACGAAAGATTGAGCAGGAGGCGCTGCGCCCCCCTACGGGTGATTGCGTAGCCCATTGTACAGATCGGTCCGTACGCCGGGGAAAGCAGCCGTTTCTTTCCAACGTCTTTACCATTGACGCCGAGGGACTGCATTTGCCTAAGAAAAACTGCCTCGGTATCCTTCCGGGAAGGCACGTTCGGATCGTCATAGACCTGGACTAGGTCGTGATGCCGGGGATGGGCCACGTCATAACATTGTCCCAAGATGAGGACGTCCCAGTCGAGCCCGTACGGCGCGCTGACTCGCTCGTGGTCAGTGGGCGAGACGAGCCGCAGTGTGCTGTTTTGCATCTGAAAGCTCAGGTCCTGGAATATCTGGTGTATGTTTTTGTCCCAGTCGATCTATGCAGATTGCTATTAGCGTAAGCCCGCCAGCAGCTCCCAGTCACAAGTACACATACATCGTCCTCAATTATAAGCGCAGTTTCGATATTACTATCAATCACGTATCGCCACGCATCTGCGTGGGCACGCCAGCATCCCAACTCAGAAGGCCTAAGAGTCCACTTTTTTGCATTATTATCCGGGATGGCTTTAAAGCTGATGCTTTCACCTTCGACGCCATTGATGAGTCTCAACTTGAGCCCGCTCATGGAGGCCGCTAGGTTCATCGCGTCCTGTCGGTCAGTGCGTTCCGGCATGCTGACATAGAGCACCTCCCCAAAGCCAAGCGTTTCGTTCCACGCCGTAGACGCTAGGTCAGAAGTCGGGGGTTCCAAGACGAGAGATTCGTTCGTCGGCGTGGACGCTAGATCAGAAGTCGCGGATTCCAAGACTAGAGATTCGTTCCGCTCCGTGGACGCTAGGCCAGAAGTCGAATTCCTGAATTGCCATTCGTGGATGCCCAAGTCGTGGATGGCAAAACCCTGAGATAAACCGTAGCTCGCGACAATGACTCCAATGACAAAGCCCGCCGCGAGAGTGAGAAAGAAATAGAAATGCAAGAGTTTGGGCAACATTGCAAAGTACTGAGCGTAAGAATAACTTATTCAGGTTGTTTATTAGAATCCTCCATAACAATAATGCATCAGTTCAGCACCACGATGCAGGCAACAGTAGTCAGAAATTTCTGGGGGGCTCGCGGCTGCGGTACAAACGCGTTATTCCTATAGGAGGTACACTAACCGGAGTTTAGGTTCTTGCTGTCTTCGGCCATTACGAGACCGTATGGTCCCGCATGCCTAAGCATTGACTCACTTGCCTCGGTGCCTGTGCATCGTTTGTTACTGTATCTTGATAGTTGTGGTGACCATTAGCGCAGAGTCCGATAAGCACACTATCTTTGAGTGCTCGTAAGTGCAAAACCAGTGACTCCAAAGAGTAGTACAGCAACAGGCACCGCGGCAGTAACGAATCATTCATAGGGGCATGAATGAGATAAGGTACAAAATTAATGCGACTTCGGCAGTGTAGGGTTGTAAAGGAGCGAAGTTAGACAGTAGCGGAAAGTTTATTGTTGCGACGAATCTGACATGCATTAATTAAGTTACTCAAGCTGCTAAGTTTAGATGGCGCATACCTAATATGAATTGTGGTTTTCTTCACAAAAACAGCCCACCACTCGATGGGGGCATTTTTATACAGGTGCATTCTTGGTAAGTTGGCAATATCCCTGAGGGCGCTAAACTCTACTGGGGTATTCCGTCCCCTGTCCCACTGAAGAAGTGAGGAGGCTATGGAATTTCACATATTTCAGAAAATATTTATTCCCCGTTTCGGAAATCACGCGACGTCGTCATTAATCCATTGGGTTGTATCAATATGCTTAGTGGAAGATAATGGGTGAATATAGGGAACTGTATGGTTTTGTTGAATTATCGTGGTGTGAGTTGTGCATTTTCTGCCTTTAATTTGCAACGTGACAAGCATTGAAATTAAAAATAGGAGAGCCTTGTTCAGACTAGCTTTAATGGAAGCTTGCCAGCCGTAGCATTTACGAGGGTTAGGGTTGGACCTCAATCATTCTATTCGACTCCAGCTTTAGGGTCAGGGTCAGGGTTAGGCTTTCGTCATATTTGGAGACCGGCTAGGTTGATGTATGGAATGGACCAGGGTCAGGGTTTAGTATCACTGCCACTGGTAGACCTGCTCGGACGCTTGATTATTAGACAATTGTCACATTGGCAATGAATAGAGCCGTGCACGCGGCAAGCCACATCTGTCGGTTCGACATGCCCGCGACAACGTCGTCGACAACGAATTGGGCCACTTCTAGTTTACGACAATTAGATTATTATTGAGGGATAATTTCGAATCGTGGTCTGATGAATTTGAAGTTATTCATGACAACATATATCTGCATCAGTACTGTGTCCAACGTCGTCCTAAATCTTTTGGAGAGTATCTTTGCATGTGCCAAGACATTGGACTGCGGCTATTCACATATAGATAGCTGTTATGCGCTACACTGTGCCATAGGCTTGTACGTATCGATTGAGTGACGGTGCAGGGTCGGTGACTATCATACTGTCAATAACATCTACGCATACGCGATCGGAATACAGGCGCCTGCTGGTATCTTCTGCCTAACTTGCGTACTCACTTTTGTTAGATGTCTTGGCAGGTTGTTAAAATGGTCTTTGTAGAGGCTGGTCAAGGCCATTCCTTCTTTTACCCTAAAGCCTTCATTGTTCTGTAGTGACAAGATTGTTCAATCGGAAAGTATAAACATTGTAAAAGCAATCGTCAGACGTGCAAATACTTGAGATGAGACAGCTATTGCGCCCTGGCAACCTCACTTCTAGCCGTGGTAAATAGGTGCTCCCGGTGTCCAATCTGCCTGGCGGTTGCAAAACCATACGTCAGCTTCCGAGGAATTAGAATCTCCCCCAGGCCCATTGTCCTGGTCGATAGACGCATATAGACTAAAGCCTCGCTCCTCCAAGCATTCCAAAAGGGTCAAGATGATCAATCGTACCTGAACGGTATCCTTGCCGTTCGCGTACCACGGGTACCCTCGGAACTTGATCTCAAATACCGACCCATTGTCGTGATACTTCTGGACCTTTTCACCGTACGCCTGGACCAGTAGGCGACTTAGGTCATGAGGCGCGTCGATCAAGCGTAGCAGATCACCTCTGTCAAAGGAAATGCTCATCCAGACGCAGGGTGGCGGTGCAGGTTGTTGATACCGAAAGAGTAACGAATCTTCCTTTCCGTTAGTCATCAACGGTTCTTGAATGGCGATCAAACCGTTCGATGTGCTAGAATGAGCGTACCTTTGTCATATTCCTTCTTACTTATGTCAACTGCTGCCTGCAGTACCCAGCCCAACTCGAAAAGACCACAAAGGATCTGACAAACTAGTCGGCGTGCATCCACCTTCTCGTCGTTCCAGGAGGACGCTCTCCAAGGATTTCCGTAGAGCTTGATCTCCTCCGCTGCATCGTAAACCCGTGTATCTTGGATACCTCGCAACCAACCACGACGAATGATTTCACGTATCTTGGCGACATCTCCGGCGGGAAATCTCAACAGGCGTATCCGGTCACTCATATGCATTGACAGGCAGGCAAAAGTTGTCCGAAAAACCGGGACTGACGTAGACTGTGCTGGTGCAGCCACGGTGTGAATTGGGTATTGGGGTGGGAGGTCATTCCCAAATTGTCTCCGATCGCCATCACCAAGTAATCGCTTCTCATTCATATTTATACAAGCAACTGAAAGAGAACAACTAGAAGCTGCATTACCTGCTTCAGGAGGACGAGGTAAGGCGGTCTCGAAACTATATAGAAAGAAGCAACGATGGCCCAAAAAGGGGCGTACGAAGGGGCTGAGTAAAGTCGGCCCACTGGAATAAGGTTTTGTTCAAGCCGTTCTCAGCGTACGCCGCCTCTACTTTTGATGCAGAATACGCTTTCATGAGCGCCTACAAAAATACTTTCACGATAAAATTTTGCTTTCGTGAATGACGTAATTGAGGAATGTTCGTCAAAGTAGAAGAGAGGAAGGCTTCAATATATTAAGAGCTTATCAAAATATGCCGATCTCGCTATTTCCAGGCATTATGCCGAATCCGCCTTCTCATCCTCTTTCATTATCTTTTCGCGATCGCATGAGTGAGTGCTCCCAACCCCGCAGTCTACTCTGCATCATTTGCATCGACCATAAGACGTCCTGAATTTCCTCGCTCGCACCTTATTCGCGAAGATCATGTCAATCTGCTTGTACAGTCTGCAATTGGTCTCGGGATAGCCTAGTGCGACATTTCCGCAAGCTCACATGATGCAAGTGATGGTTTAGGGTATCTGTAGCAGCATTGGCTGGGGCGGCACATCTGCTAAAAGATAACGCAGGTGTCCTAAGGGGGACTCATGGAGAACAGAAATCTCCAGTAGAACAAAAGGGTAAAAGTCCCCTTGATTTTGATTTTCAGTGTGAATACAAACCGTGAAAGTGTGGCCTATCGATCCTTTAGTCCCTCGGAATTTGAGGCTAGAGGTGCCAGAAAAGTTACCACAGGGATTAACTGTTACAAATTTTGCTTTAGTCCCAGGCTGTGTTATCCAGCACAGTCTAGTCCCGGTTGTTGAATAAAGTGTACCCTAACCTTTCCCTGCCTCACAAAGATCGCGGGGATAGTTAAGCGCTCTTTTCGATCAAATTGATCGGTTATTCATGGCGGGCCGCAGCGCTTTGGGCCGAGATGTCCATTTATACCTCTTTTCCGAGCCTGATAAGCCGATCGGTGGAATATGATTGAATCCCTCCGTAACGGAGAGAAACTTTCTTTTCATGCTGGGTATCATCATTGTGGCCACTGGTCCGTATAGGGCCACATTGCGCAGTACTGGAGTCGAAGTGATGCCAACAAATGATTCTCTCAATCCCGGTCATTATGACATAAGACCTTATTCTCGCAGAGGTAGTATATCTGGCCATAAGTCCTTGTGTATGTGTAGCTACTGAGGTTTATACAGACACAATAGCCAACAAAGACGAGCCGTGTATTACCCGAAAACTATCACGGGCAGACACGATTTTTTCCGAAATCGGGTCCGCGAGAGATATGGCAAGTGCGTCATTACTAGCACTGTCAACGATAATGCCCCTTGTGAACTTTGGGTTGGTTGTGAGGCCGCTCATATCTTTCTAGTGTCTAGCGAAGAATATTGGCTGCAGAGTGGTTTGTCGCGGTGGATTAAGAATAGAATGGGGGAGCACGACACTGGGATAAACTCTTCTCAGAATGGCTTGCTTATGCTGTCCAATATCCATCAGAGTTTTGACGGCTTTCATTTCTCTATCAATCCAGATGATGGCTATAAGATAACCTGTTTCGATTTCAATCCTTTCAAAATAGACGGCAGGTTACTTGACTCGTTTGTCGAGAATCCAGCGGTGCAGATGGTGCAAGAGATACACTCCTACGGTGGCACTTTCGTCAAGCCGTGTTGGCCAATATGAGGGGAGCTGGGGAACCAATCTTTGAGATGGATTTCCCGCCGGTTCTGATATGATGGGAGAGATTCTCAGTGGACCGGATGGAAGCAGGAAGCAGAGCTTTTCTCAAGGTTGAACGGCATATCCTTCGTGTGAAAAGTCTACCAACACATCCACAAACGGCCACTGGAAGCTACAGATCCTAAATTGTTTGGAAATTGCCCGCATATTATTGAGCCTGAAGCATAGTTTACACATCTCGGAGTGACACGTAATGCCTCATCGTCTCCACTTCAGCCAGTTCCCCCACTTCCATATATCTCCCATTATAGAAAAGTCTCTCTACCAAAACTCCCTGTTTACGTTCACCGCCTCCAAAATAGCAGCACAAGATGTGACGCCGCCGCCGACAAAAACCTCGTTGTGGAACTCGGTTGCCGGACCTTGCAGAGGCAACCTGAATCCTTTGATGACCCAGATCACGGAACCAAAAGCGGAGAGGACGGCGACGAGATAGAGATTAAGTGTCCGTGTCTCAAGCGTGCGGCTCAGGGTGCCTGAACAAAATAAAGTTTGCAGCTCCTCGGTGGTTAGGGTTCTTTCTCTTTCCGCTAACGCAAATTTTTGCTTGTAACAAGCCCTGCTATCATAGTGGCCGAGACTGACAATTCTCGGGAGTATAATTATATGCAGGTGACTCACACTCTGTCCCGTTGGTTTTAGCTACCTGAATATTGTCGATCTTTTTGCATACAAGGGGTCAATGGCTTTCACGACGCTGAGGCAACATGGAGGAAAATGGCGAAAAGATACTCAGAATGCCGACCGATTACCGCGGTAAAGACACTACTGTTGCATTTCACAAATATTCACAATCGGCTGCATTAAAGACATTTATCCCGCTTCTCACCACGCATCTACCTCATTCGAATGCATTGTACAACCGGATGCAAGCTCATCACAACACTCCAGACCGCCACTGCCTCTACGCGGGTTCGTTCCCTCCGTCTGCTTCGCCTCCTGATATCTATACAATCGTCTTCGCCGACCGGTCCCGCCACTTGGAAGCTCAGATCTGGGTGTTTAATTCGTTGATATGTCTGCGCCCGCTTGGTGATCTCTCTGCGCTGTCAGCTCTGAGTGAATTCCAGACAGAGATGCTGATGCGCCATATGAGATCTCTGTTATATTTTTTGCGAGATACAGAGATCCCAGACGCCCCTGGGTGGCCCTTCAGTCCAGTCCTTCGCTTCGGGACTCTGCATAGCACATTATCGGAGTGCCTCGAGCGATTTGCACCAATTGTAAGGGTCAGCCGATGGCATCAATACCTCATTCCGGTAACCTTGCCTGCTCAGACTGGTGACAAGAAAACGGCAGAACTAGTGCAATATGTGGCGAGAAACCCTGAAAATCTCATCTCCGGTCCTGTTCCCGATGATCAACTAGAAGTCGTGATAGCTACGTCATACATCCCGCGACAGCCTTCTACCCTCAGAATGTTACCCAATGAGGGCTTGCTGGATCAAACTGGCAAGTTAGTAGGATGGGCATATTTGGGTATCGAAGGGTCATTGGCAACTCTGTATGTGTTGCCAGAATATCGAGGGAAAGGGGTGGCAAATTACATTGCGGGAGAACTGCTCAAGAAGCTGGGAAACGGGAACTTCAAGCATATGGGATATCAGAGCCCATGGGTACATGCCGAGATTGCCGAGGACAACAAAGCTAGTATAGGAGTTGCTCTGAAACTTGGAGGAAAGCTGGCGTGGGAAAGTCGATACGTCTGGGTCGATAGCGACAAGCTTTAAAAGGCACAGTCTATCATATTTAGTGTTGCCCTACATCGGCTTACAAATTGTCACGTGCATCGGTATGGAATCTCTTATATTAAATCGTCTATACAACAAATTACCACTCTCGCAACGATCCATCATATGCAACAAACGAACCACTCCGCCATGGCTTCGCACTCTGGCTTAACTTCCGGACAACTTCCTCGTTGACCTCGATACCTAATCCTGGCCCATCTGCAACATTAACATACCCTTTAGTAACCTCAAATACTTGCGGATTGTAAACATAGGTTCCGATATCCTCCTCACCTGACTCAATATTGTAGTGAATTCCAAGCGACATCTCCTGAATCACGTGATTTGGCGTAGATGCTGCGATCTGCAAGCACGCTGCCAAAGCGATGGATCCAAGTGGGCAGTGTGGTGCGATTGCGATGTCGTATGCCTCACACATGGCCGATATCTTCTTAATTTCTGAAATGCCACCGACGTGCGAAATATCTGGCTGCAGAATATCGATAGTGGTAGGATTGAGAAACTTCTTGACGTCCCATCGCGAATGTAGCCTTTCACCCAGCGCGATCGGTGTTGTGGTCAGTTGCGACAACTCGGCGATTCCTTCATGGTTCTCGGACAGAAGTGGCTCTTCAATGAACATTGGTCGGTGTTCCTCGAGCAGTTTGGCGAGCTGCTTGGCCATGGGCTTGTGAATACGACCGTGGAAGTCGACACCGGCGTCCATACCCAGAGATTTGACGGTCGCGAGTCGATCTGCGGCAGAGTCAAGAGATGCCGGCGCGTCGAGCCAGCCGATATCTGCCGTAGCGTTCATTTTGACAGCCGTGAAACCCTGAGCAAGACGACCGAGACTAGATCCATCAGCGACCAATAGTAAATGTTAAAAAGAAAGTAGGGGCTCACGCTTGCTGCTTGACGTCGTCTGGACGATCGCCGCCGATCCAGGCATAGACCTTGACCTTGTCGCGTACCTTGCCGCCGAGAAGTTCGTAGATTGGGATGTTTAGTCGCCGTGCTGATACCGTCAGTTACCTTGCAAATGACGAAAAATGCGTGCACACCTTTTAGATCCCACAGGGCGATGTCAAGACCGGAAAGAGCCGATTGCAAAACAGGACCCCCGCGGTAAAATCCCATGCGCCAAACACTTTGCCATATGTTTTCAATATTGCTGAATGACAGGTTAGAAGACTGGATCATCCCGAGACCGCAATGCTCCACTCACTTCGCTTCCCACCCGACGAAACGTGTTTTGAACTCGTCCAGGGCGCCCTCGACCGCCTCAGTGTGTCCCTCAAGCGATGCCTCGCCCCAGCCAAAGTTACCGTTAATATCAGTGACTTTGACGTAGAGCCAGCGCGGTGGGACACGGAAATACTCGATGTCTGCGATTTTGGGCATGCTGGGAATGAATTGCGTGTTGAGGAGAGGGTATTCCTACTCTCCGGTGGAAATAGGTGCTTATAATAATTTGGCCCCGCGATCCCGCTTCGCTTAAGCTGCCGGCACTTAGTGTGCCGACTCGCTACGCATCCCGCATAAGGCCGGGGAGGGTTGCGGGGTAAATGTAGCCACCAAACTAAGCTAGACAGGCAGTGACTGCGGGCAGAAACTATGCTCTTCGCGTTATTGTAACTTCTCGGTGAGCCTCGCGGAACCCTGGAGTGAGCTGTATAGACTTATTATACCAGAAGTTATACATATCAAGGCTTTGAGTCTGTATTGTCTCTCATGGTTAATATATTTGATCGCCAACTCACGTGATATCAGTTTCCTCCTATTTTGGGGGCAGAAATTGGAATCTAACAACCCTTACCTTTCTGCGGCCGTATCCCGCAACTGCCTGTTTCATCCCGCAGTGCACGCGATCGCGGGTTTAGCTAGGGCGACGTGATACTCACAAAATTCACGCTCTTACTCTGGCCATGCTAAGAACAATGACGAAACCTGGCAAAGCATCCCACGCACACCGCGGTGATGTATTTATTCACACGGTCTCCTCCGTGCTGTTTGTCTCTCTGCAATTTAGGCACGTAACTGAACCACCTGAGAGATAATCTACATACGCCCAAACATGACGCTCGCCGACTCACCTGCTGTTCTGCCATCTGGGATCTACGTTCCTTCGCCAACTTTCTTCGTCTCCAAGACTGCGACGACCTACACGACCTTCAATCCTCCAATTGACTGTGACACTCAGCTCAAGCACACTCTGTACCTAGCCCAATCAGGCATCCACGGTGTCGTCCTCCTCGGCTCTACCGGCGAGGCCGTCCACATCACCCGCGAAGAACGGAAGGAGCTGATTGCCTACGTCCGCAAAGGCCTTGACGCTGAGGGTTACACCAATTTCCCTATAATCGCCGGTACCGGCACCAATAGCACTGTTGAGACTGTTGAGCTGCTCAACGACGCTAAGGACTGCGGCGCAGAGTATGGTCTTGTTCTTGCACCCTCTTACTTTGCAACTGCGGTCACCCAGCGTGGACTGATTGAATGGTACATGCAAGTTGCAGACAACTCTCCTATTCCAATTATGGTGTACGTTTTCTCGAGTTTGTTAGTCCTTGCAACTTGCTAAATGTGTTTAGTTACTACTATCCTGGTGTCTCGAATAACATCTATATCGATCCATCGACGTTCGAGACTCTTGCACAGCACCCAAACATCGTCGGCACTAAGTTGTCCCATGGCAACATCTCCCATCACACTCTTCTTGCCCAGAATCCAGTCATCAAGTCTAACAACTTCCACGTCTTTACCGGTCTCGGCCAGCAGCTACTGCCAATTCTCACCATAGGTGCGGCCGGTGCAATCGACGCGCTTGCCGGCATCTTCCCCAAGACCGTTGTTCATCTGTACAACCTCTCGCTGGCCGGGAAAGTCGCCGAAGCGCAGAAAATTCAGTATATCGTCTCTGGTGCGGAGGAAGTCGTCGCTGACCTCGGCACAGTCGGGGTTAAGGAGGGTGCCGCAAGAATTCTGGGATTCGGGGACAGGGACGGTGCTCGCTTGCCGCTCGCGGGAGGATTGGAGGGTGGTGACGTGGCATGGGAGAAAAAGTACAAGAGTGCGTTCGACGCGGTTGCTAAGCTTGAGGCGTCTTTGTAGACGGCGTTATTCTGTCTCTTGAATTTGCTTAAGAAATATTTAGCAATGGAAAATGGAAAATGATAAACAGTAAGAATTGCCCAGGTTGCAGGTCACCCACCACTTTAAATGTAAATATATAGTTTGCGGGTTAGGGCCGGTGAAATTGGTAACCGAGGATAATGCTATCGGTCCTCGCTCCAGTCCGGCTGCGCGTGGAAATCACAATCTGGTTGGTCTGCTTGATAATTCGCGGTCCGGGCTCGCTACAATGGCCGGTATCTTCGACGAGTTTGCGGATACCATGAATCCATGGGCGCGAAGGTTGGTATAAGTTGCTCTCGTTCTGTCTATTCGTCGGGAATTCTTCTAAAGGTGCGAAGTAGTCCGCCGCGTTCACCTGCTGTGGTGCATGCTCCCGGTTCTACTGGCCCCGAGTACGATGATTGGGACGAGTATGACGGGTCCCTCGAAGGTATCAGTTCAGTCGAAGTGCCACAAAACCATCCAATCCGGCGAAGCAGTGCGGCGACATTGAGTGATGGTACGTGCCCGACGATCAAGATCACTCTGCCTGACCAAGGGTTAGTGCTCTCGAATGAGGACCCAGCCAAACTACTTCCGGTCGAGGTATTTCAGCAGGTATTAGAAAATATAGCGTATCCCGAGATAGTTGTCCTCCAGCGGGTGTCGCGAACGTGGTATGCATTCGTGAACGAATATATCACGTTATCTCCCGCGTTGGCTTTCAGATATCTTGATTTTGAAAAATATGAGGTAGATCGCGTCAGTGGAGAATATCTCTTGTCGTGCATCGTGAAATCAAAGGGGTCGGTTCGCCAAATCTCGTTGCCAATAACTGCATCAGACGATAAGTACGGCAGTATCCTTCGGTCGTCACTCATCTTCCAGCACTCGTCGTCAGAGTTAGTCACATACAACATCGGAGCGGAATACTATGGTACAGTGGCAAGCGCCTTGGTTTGGGGTCCTGATCCGCAGTCGCTGATTCGACAGGCGGGGCCGTTCCTACAACGTCTGAACCGAGTGCAGATCGACGACGGGTTCGCTTCATCCCTCTGTGACTGGAGGAATTTTGGCGACGATACCGCATCTATCATGTCTAGATTGGAAGAGCTTCACATTTCCATGCGCACGTTACCGCGTTTCTTTGAATTCCTCGGTTCACTCCCTCTGCGATTATGGTTTCCAAAATTAGACATTCTGGAGTGCCATTTTGATAAGCATTCCAGAACTATGGACAACCAACAGGTATGGCCGGACATGTCGTCCGTCTGTTTTTCAACAAATTTCGCCGCCCTGCCATCTCTACGTGTCTTTAAACTTGGCGGTGTGCCTGATGACATTACAAAACTATGTCCCATGGACCAGCAATGTCTCGACTTAGCTATACGGTGGATGCCTAATCTGGAAATCTTTAGTTGCCGTGGCATATGCATCATGGGGCGAGGAAGTTATGGGTACATTATCCGTCGCTCGGATTTTCGGTGGAATACGAAACTGCTTGAGTTTGATTTCTCGTATAGCAATACGACTCGAATGCCGGCGATCATGTCGACGTGCAAAAAGCTGGCGCTACGGAATGCTGGCGTGATTCCTCGTACTTTACATTACATATTTGGACAGCCGGTTGGCTACATGGCTGATCCTTTTGATATGAGAAATTCGATGATACGGGAAGAATTACGTCATTTTCGGGACGATACGTATGACAACGATGGAATGGCTTTGATATCTGACGAGTATGGGTCGCTGGAGGAATTAGATCTCTCTGGGCCGCAGTCAGGGTTGACTAACGGCCGGCTCGCGGATACGTTGGCTAGGTGCAATGGCGACAAGCTGAGAAAGATATCGCTACAAGGATGTACCGGTCTCGATTACGACCGGTGTGTGCTAGGAGAAGTCAAGCTGATGCTGCCTAATCTAATTTACCAAATTATTTCGATGCTGCCTCGTCTCACTGTATTGAAAGTCGGCAGGAATGAGACATTTTCGGACGGCGGATTGCGGGCGATCGAGCAATTGCATGAACTGCAGTATCTTGACATTGCCCAGACTTCAATCTCGGAGTTTGGAATGACGCGGTTTATAAAACTCGTGAAGGCTACGAATCCGAAGTTAGAGACTGCTGTGTTGACGGGGTGCTTGGGCATATGTGAGCAGACAATCCAGATGGTAATGGGTTTGGGCATTCGTACAACGCGGGAGCTGGAGGAGAAGCTGTTTTGATTTGCATTGCAGGGTAGGCATAGGAGTTTAGGATCATCCGCTGTAGATATATTATGATAATTTGATAAATGGTTCTCATCATATAATACAGAATAGATTGGCATTATTTATGTATGATGAGGGCGATGCGTGGTAGAAAGAACATAGCCCGCTTAACACACAGTAGGGCACTGGTTTATCGCTAAAAACTGCTGCAGTTATGATTTAAATGCGTAGTATAGGTGGCGAGTATGCGAAGATTGATATCGCCACTTAAGTGAGGGAGATATTACGGTTTAATAAACCCTGTTTTCAAGTTCTCAGGTGCATCTAATTGGCTTTTGCTGTATGCGCTAGCTTGTCACAGCCTAGCTTAAACTTAACATAGACACCACCGAAGCCTAGTTGGTGACCGCCTCAGCCGAGACAAGAATCATCGCGAGGCGCACCAACACTTACTATGAGACCTGCATTTCATCACGACTTGTGAGTCGACTGAATTAACACGAGCTCTACAAATCCGGTCGTTTCCCAGTAGCGCGTGTCCGAGCCAGTATCGCGATAACATTCACTCTCGCTTACGACTGTCTGCTGCTGCACCGGCGCCGTCGCAGTTGCAGCTGTCATCCGCATGCCTCTGGGCTTGACCGAGTCCGACAAAACCCAGCAACCGCTGATCGACAAGGCCAGCACGATTACCTACAACACGACAAGTACAAGCACAACGGCAGCCGACTCGCGACGCATCTCGTCCGCGTCGTCCACGTCGGCCATTACGCTACGCACCATGCCGCCGGCGCCCACGTTGAAGGACTTTGCCGATATGGATGAGTACCGTTCGCCAAACGGCGACATCGCCATTCGCATCCGTGACGACAACGACAGCGAGGATGGCGTGCCACTCATGTCCAAGATCGATGACAACCAAGACCACGAGTCCGAGGAGCCTGAGCCCACCGGGCCTTCCCGTGTAGTGGTACCGTTCGCAAAGAATGGCAAGTTCCCCTCGAACGCGATCTCCAACGCAAAGTACAATCCCATCACCTTCCTTCCAATCATTCTCTACGAACAATTCAAGTTCTTTATCAACCTTTACTTTCTCATCGTTGCGCTTTCCCAGATCGTCCCTTCACTCCAGATAGGGTATCTCTCATCCTATGTCTTGCCGCTGGCATTCGTCCTTTTCGTCACTATGAGCAAGGAAGCCCTTGATGACATTTCGCGACGACGGCGAGATGCTGAAGCCAATAAGGAGGGCTATGAGGTTGTTGGTAAAGTTGATTTTGTGCGTGCGAGGGACCTTAAAGTCGGCGACTTGGTATTTATAAAGAAAGATCAACGAGTTCCCGCGGACATGATACTTTTGAAATCGTCCGAAGCTAATGGGGAGACATTCATCCGTACGGATCAGCTGGATGGTGAGACGGATTGGAAACTGAGGTAATTTTTGGTTAATACCTATTATTTCGGAGCGTTGCCGGCTGACCTAATAGGATCGCGTGCCCTCTTACCCAGTCCCTCCCAGATGAGACTATGTCGTCAATTCAAATAACCGCCACTGCTCCATCGAAATCCATTCATTCCTTCCTCGGCCGTATATCGCTCGACTCGGCAAACCTCCCGCTATCGATCGACAACACGCTTTGGGCCAACACGGTACTCGCGTCTGGCCACGCCATTGGCTGTGTCATTTACACCGGCAGTGAAACCAGGCAGGCCATGAATACGTCCAAGGCTCGCGCCAAGGTTGGTCTGCTTGAGCTCGAAATAAACAGTCTTTCTAAGATCCTGTGCATCTGCGTGTTCTTGTTATCACTCTTGTTGGTCGGACTATCTGGTTTTCGCGGACAGTGGTACATATCAATTTTCCGCTTCCTAGTTCTTTTCTCATCCATCATTCCGGTTTCGCTCCGCGTCAATCTCGATCTCGGCAAGTCTGTCTACGCGTATCTTATCGAACATGACAAGTCGATACCGGAAACTATCGTCCGTACCTCCACCATCCCCGAGGACCTTGGCCGAATCGAATACCTCCTTACCGACAAGACTGGTACGTTGACTCAGAACGATATGGAACTCAAGAAGATTCATGTTGGAACTGTTTCATACGCTGGCGAGGCGATGGACGAAGTTGCTCAATATGTCTCTGGTTTAGCTCAACATACTCGTTCCCGTCGTGACATTGGCGTGCGGGTCCGCGATCTCGTATTTGCCTTGGCCGTATGCCACAATGTCACTCCGGTCTACGAAGATGGTGAGTTGTCATATCAGGCCGCTTCGCCCGATGAGATTGCCATCGTCAAATGGACTGAAACAGTAGGACTGACGCTCGCGAGACGTGATCGCACATCGATTGCTTTGACATACGCCGCTTCAAAAGCAGAGCAACGTCTTGAAATTTTACAGATTTTTCCATTCTCATCAGAAACCAAGCGAATGGGTATCGTCGTACGGGACTCAGTAAAGGATGAGATCTGGTTTTTCTTGAAGGGCGCCGATAGCATTATGGCTCGCATCGTGCAGAAGAATGACTGGCTTGAGGAAGAGACTGGAAATATGGCCCGCGAAGGTCTGCGAACATTGGTTATCGGGCGCAAGAAACTTACGACTGAGGCATATAACGTCTTTTTGGAGAAATATACTGCTGCATCTTTGGTTCTTAAGGACAGGGATAGCGAGATGCTCCGCGTCGTTTCAGAGTATCTTGAGAAGGATTTGGAATTGCTAGGCCTTACAGGTGTCGAAGATAAGCTGCAGGAAAATGTTAAGCAGTCCTTGGAATTGCTGCGAAATGCTGGTATCAAAATCTGGATGTTGACAGGCGATAAAGTCGAAACCGCGCGATGCGTTGCCGTATCTGCGAAGCTAGTTCCAAGGGGCCAGTACATTCATACCATCGCCGGTATGACACGAAATGAAATAGCTTTCGATCAGTTGGAGTATCTCCGTACCAAAGGAGATTGCTGCTTGCTTATCGATGGTGAATCTCTTGCGTTGTTTTTGGAAGTCTATAGGAAGGAATTTATTGAGGTCGCTGTGACTCTTCCCGCTGTTATCGCCTGCCGATGTTCGCCAACACAGAAAGCTGAGATCGCGAAGCTGATCAAGACGTGGACGAAGAAACGTGTTTGCTGCATCGGTGACGGAGGAAACGACGTCAGCATGATTCAAGCGGCCGATGTCGGAGTTGGTATCGTTGGAAAAGAAGGACGACAGGCCTCGCTTGCTGCGGATTTCTCGATTTTGCAGTTCTGCTATCTCACTAAGCTTCTCGTCTGGCACGGTCGAAATTCGTATAAACAGTCGGCTAAACTCGCGCAGTTTATCATCCACCGTGGTCTAATTATTTCTGTTGCGCAAGCTGTTTACTCGATCTCGTCATCATTCGAGCCGCTGGCGCTTTACCAGGGTCTACTACTTGTTGGTTATGCCACAATCTACACAATGATGCCTGTCTTCTCTATGGTCCTGGATCGCGACGTCGATGAGGACCTGGCGGAAATGTATCCAGAACTCTACAAGGAGTTGACGGAGGGCCGCTCGCTATCTTACTTAACTTTCTTTATCTGGGTTCTCATTTCAGTCTATCAGGGTGCCATAATACAAGGGATTGCACAGATTCTGGTTGGTCTCGATGTGGATGTGTTCAAGATGATGGTGTCAGTAAGCTTCACGGCCTTGTTTTTGAATGAGCTGTTGATGGTAGCCATGGAAATTATCACGTGGAACAAGATCATGGTTGCGACTGAGATTGTCACTATTGGCGCTTATATTGCATCTCTGCCCTTCCTTGGAGATTACTACGGTATGTACCTGGCTTTCGTTCACTATGCTTCCGGCTAACAGACGTAGACTTACACTATATCATTACTGGTCCTTTCTTCTGGAAAACGACAGTGGCGACGGCAGCCGCGTTAGTCCCGATCTGGCTTGTCAAGGTTATCACGCGCCGTGTTCGCCCTCCAACGTACGCGAAGGTCCGACAGCGATAAACGCTCTGTAGGCGAATGCTATACTATAGAATCATTTGTTTTGTATCTATCACACGTTTTTATTCTTGGATCCGGTCTACAAGATATATGTTTCTGAAATGAAGGCGCCAACTCTACACAGAATACATACAATACATCTCAGAGTAGCTTGGTTTTTTAGGTTTTTGCATTTTAGACGGAGATATAAGCTGGGTGGGTATTGTCTTTTACTTTCTTCATGAGATTGTGGTCGTTGCTGGGCTTTGATATTGTGACCATGTGGTGCTACCAAGGTGCTACCAATGAATGACGATAGCACCTTAAGTGTAAGAGCGTGGATGAACTTTTGGGGCAGATATGGCATTCGAAGTAAAATATTCATTTGTCATTTCCATTTTACTTGTCTTTTGGGCGTTTTATTTTGTTTTTTGTGTAGTTTAGTATTATAATATAGCGTATGTTGTTAATGATATGTGTTCGCCGCACAAATATCGCTAGTTGCGTACAATGCAGGAGGGGTGGGCGAGCAGACAAGGTGGTTTTTAGTTACACTTATACGTTGAATCTAGCAGGTCTGCATATGTCTTTCAGAGTGTGCATATTCCTTAGATAGTGATGTTCATCAGCAGTTTGCGAGCTTATCACAATTCGTAGTGGCGTGGAAGCCACTATTCAGCGAGGTATGAAACGTCCCAACGAACTCCGCAAGTGGTCAAAGTATGTCGATCGTCATATCAATACACGTCAACTAGGAAAACTGTGGATCGAGAAAATAATCTATAACTACTTGTACACCTGAACTAGCTGACAGAGGGAATATACTGGACGGGCAAGAAATTGTCTCTGACGAAAAGCTTAAGCAAATCCCATACATAACCTTACGACGGAGACGACAGTCCAGAAGGGTCTAGTCTGTGATAACACGACATGCGGGACCCTAGTCGCTTTTTCTTATTGCTAGCAATTAATAGTGTTACTATTAATACATGAATTTATCTAAGGTCAATATTTGTGTGACGCAGAGCCGTCTTGCTCACTCGACATCTATACCCCTCGCCCTTTGGCCCCACCACAACTCAAACTGGCCGTCCTTGTATTCGTCAGCTTCGCCATTGGCTATAGCCGCTATTGCACGATTGTATTCCCCAGCATATGACTTAGTATATCTGCCAAGCGCGATATCGTTTTGTAGCTGTCTCGCAGAATCTTGTATCACGACGCTCCTGAAGAAGCCGGGAACGGGAGAAGTGGAAGACGAGCGGTCGATTGGTAGAATATACTGCATGATTTCTCGGCGATCGTCGATAGAAAGCCTTCGGAAGGCATCTTCGTTGACGAACATCTACAGTTCGTTAGAACGTTCTTGATCATTATCAAATCATTGCCAATGCATACCGACAAGTCAGGAAGATCAACTAATGCCGACTTTGGATTATTGAGTAAATACTCAGGTGAAAACTTATCCGCCGTGCGAGCCTTTCTAGATGTAGAGATTACGTTTGGCTCTGGTGAGAGATGTTTCGGTGGCCGTCTCTGTCGCGAAGAACGCCGTAAGGACGTGCGATCATTAGTCCTTCCACCTTCTTCGTTTCCGGCAATGTATTCGGCTTCATTGTCTAATGCCGGCCCTTTTGACTGAATGTTAACTTCATCCTCTATCTTGTATGACGGTCGCGACATCACTAAATCATTGTCGCTATCGGCTTCTATAATAGCTTTCTGCCCTTTGTCAGATTTTCCAATCGTTGACAACGAAAAAGGCGGGTATGGCTGTGGACTGACAACAAATTCACCGCCTGGCCCCTTGTCCTGGATTACAGTCTGGCTCTCCAATGTCGATAACGACGACGTCGCTGGTTGAGAATCAGGTATTTCAACAATAGGTTGTGTCTCTGTCACTGATATGACCGACGCAGCTTCTGGTGAGTAATGGAGATCTGCGAATTGCTTATTCACGGTAGATTCGTCAGAAAACTCTAGAGCCTGTGCAGTTGTTGTGGACTCCAGTCGGATTGCCTGAGTACTCGGCAACGAGTCCGAGACTGCGGATACGTCAGACTCACTGTCGGAATAATATGAAGAGACATGTTGGACAACAGAAGCATCAGACATTTTTCTACCTCCAATCTCTGCATTTGTTGCGGCATTTTTCGTCATTTGTAATAGCTGGACCGAACTATCGGGAACGAAGTTGTTGTCTTGTGCAGGCGCTTCTGAGGGTGGTATCGGAATAGTCCTGCTCTTCCTTATTCGTCTTTTTAGCAGCTGCGACGATTCTGGAAGCAAAATATGCACATTTGTCTGTGAAATACGAGCCTCAGAAATAAGACGCGTATTATTTGGCTCTGGCGTTTGACCCACTTGAATCTCGTCTTTCATATCTAGCTGATCGCTCATAACAGCTTTGTCGCCGAACCGTACTTGCATACCCAAGCCTTGCTGATCATGGATCATTTCTCTAGCCCTAGCCTGGCGGTTCGATTCGTCAGTCGCAGCATGAATCGGAATCTGGGGCTGTGACTCTAAATGGTCCCCACTCCGCTTTCTATCTTCTTCCCTCAACTTATATTCTTGATCATTGGCGTCCTCCTCATCTGACCACTCATAATTCCTCTGATGGAATAGATGAGCTTGATGCTCCGGAAATTGATGATCCAGTTCGGCGAGAAATGTGCCGTATTTATCAAAGCTCTTATCTCCACACGTACGAAGCTGCTCAGTAGCTTCTGTCGAAAGCTGTTCCGCAATGGAAGATGATACCGATAGTGTAGCAGGTTGAGACGGGATGGGTGGCATCAAGGCGAGAGGGTCGAAGGATTGAACAGACGACAACATTGACATTTTTGGAGCTTCCACAGCGTCTACACTACTCGGGCTGCGCGCAGAAACACGTTCAACTAGTTGAGTAGGTGGCAACCACACATTCTCGTCATCAATTAATTGCGTTGGAGGCAGTTCTTCCTCCTCGTCCGAGTTATGTCGAGGATGCTGTGCATGCTTGTCTCGAGTATCGACCATATGTCCTTGTTCTACTATCGCGGCACTTATATGCTCAAATTCAGTATTAAATTTCGCATTGGACTTTCCAAGTACATACGAATCGTGTTCATTGTTGCTGCCTTCTAACTGTTCCGCTTTCGATCCAACGGGAGCTTTGAAGTCCACACTGTCAGTCGAACCATCGGATTTGCCTTGCATTCTATCGCGAATGCGAAGTTTTTTAGGAATGCGATCGACGTCGACATTCGGGTTATATGAGCCCAAGATTCGCTTGTTCTTGCGATGTTGACTCCTAACAACAAGTGGCTTGCTTGACGAGCGTCGCGTATCATTCCTTTTCCGGTAAGAAGTGTCGCTGGAGCATGAATCATATTGAGCTTCAGCATCGGAAAATGAGGGATGTATTACGTTCCGAGCATCATCCAACGCGGGTTCTGATTCGGGCGGTGGAAATAAGATCTCCATCATGTCCGGATCATTAAGAATAACTTCGTCCGCATCAGACAAATCGGAAGATAAATCCTCGTCTTCTTCAGAAAACAAGTCCTCAAGTTCCTTGATACCTCTAGTGCGCATTGGGGACACAGTTGTTCGATATCGTTTAAGTTCACATTGGTTCTGATCCTTTTGCAGGTCTTCAAATGTCTGATTGCGGGGTTTTATTACTCGCCCTGTGCGCCTTAGGTTTGTATCAGAGGTCTGCGTTGATTTCTCAGCTGCGATCTCAGTAGGTGCTGCAGCGTGTAATACACTAGTAGTTATCGGCTCTTTGCTTCGCTGCACTGATTGTACACTTTCGGAGGAGTCGACCGCTGGATCATGCATAAAATCGGTGATAGAAGCGTTTGCATTTCTTTGCACGACACGACGACCTCGTCGTTCAGAATTTGCAATTGCACTCAACTTCGATGGTATATTAGTTGGCAAGGAAGACTCCAGTTCTGAAGTAGTCGCTTTTCGTTTTGTTCTACTTTGGTGTCGGAGGCGTGGCTCGGTGTCGTTGTTCACATCAACAGACGCTGTCGGACTTAAATTTGTCTAAGAAGGGATTAGCAGGAGCTATATTCCTGAGCAACAACGGCACAACACTAACTTCGAAATAGCGATCTTCCGCTCCCGGTAATCGCGATTGGACGATTCCCCGTCGGGCTGTAGCACCCAGAGCCGCATGAGGAGATTCCGCGGTATCGTCATTGTCCTCCGTATTGTGATGGACATTCCTTGACCTCGCTTTCCAACGTTCTAGTCTAATAGATTGTCGATCTGACCGCGATGAAGTGAAAGCAGGAATCCGCCGTCTGGAAAGCGGTTTGTCGCCATCGTCAGCAGGCGGTGTAGCAGGTGGCTGCGGATCCGACTTGTCGTTCTCGGTCGGAACCCTGCGGCCATCTCTAAGAATCCGCATCGGAGGCCGTGAAACGCCACTTGAGTACTTGTTCTACCTCTTTTCCCTGGTGCTGACTTCCGTTAGTGTTCTAGATTCGACCTTTGATCGCTATCACGTTACGCAACAGAACCCTTGGAAAGTCACAGACATTCCGACGCAATACTGGTAAAAGATGCGGGTTAGGGTTGTGGACACGACGTCTCCAGATCATTGCAATTCATCATGTGAAACATTAAACTTCATATATCTTAGCAAACACTGCATTATCAATATTTATTGATAGTAGAATCGAAAATTTTGAGGGTAGTACTACATTGCATGCTGTGTTATGGCTGCGACGAACGTCTTTGACCTCCTGCGGCTCTGGATTAGGGCTAGCACGGAGCAAAGCAGCCAGCCACTGCATTGTCACAGTCTCTTCCTCTGCGATTCGCGCGCTATTTGCAACTTTCTCTAGTGCGTACTTGTTGGAAATTATAGTCCATTCGCCAATAGGACATTCATGGTCGCGTCTGCATTGGTATGGCTTTCTTTCGTTTCTCGGCAGTCTATTAGTTTTCGACCTTTGGTCCCGCGGAATTAGATAAGCAGCATGGCGAATATACACCGCTACGAGCCAACTTTTCTTCTACAAGATTCAGATCCGGAAGCAATTCTGCGCGCAGCCAGACTTCCCGCTTCCGACATCAGACACCTCCTTGGCGTAGCACCTCAAACTTCCCTTAACGAACATATTGTTCAAGCTTCGGAGATGCTCGAGCAGCTTAACGCTCAGATAGAACAGATGAAGGCATGGAAGTGCGATTGGGAGGATCTCTGTACAGAGTCTGCTATATCAGAGTTTGAGACGCGATGCGATGTCATGCAGTCGGAGGCAGATGCAGACGATGTCGAAAAGTTAAAGCAAACAGTTTTATGTAAGTTTGTTAATCGTATAACATTCAGGTCAGCAGATAATAATACTGAACTAGCTCTACGATCGCATGCAACGGATGCCGAAGCATTGCTGACAGCACTCATGTTTCGGCTGTTAACTACTCTGTCCACCTTTGAGCTGCTATTGCTCACATATAAGAATCGAGCAGACGTCTCTCGCCTGAATTTATTAGTCCGAGAGGAGCTTGCCGGTGTGAGACTAAGCTCCTGTGATGACGCAACGACAAGAGTTCAGAAAGCAGGCAAAATTTTAGACGATCTGATCGAAATGTCGCGTGAACCTGTTCCTGAAAGCTGGATTGATGAGGTAGAGCGTATGGAAGAGCATGTCGCTAGTGCGGCTATTCTCGATGCCGATGCTGGGATTGAAGAAAAATTCGATTTTGAAACGGAGACTGGCGACATGGAGACCGATGCAGGTGCCGACGCCCAGGCTGCGGAGTGGGAGGCGGAAAGAATTCGACTGTCCGTTGAAGCAGAAAAGTCGCACGTTGAGGAATTGACTCGTCGCCAAGAGCTGGAGGAGGAGTCCATAATTGCACGTCAGGTTGAGGCAAATAATCTACATAAGCAAGAGCAGGTTGACCTCCAATTGTTGGCGGCGGAAGTGCCGGACAGTAAGGATGGGGAAAGGCTTCTGTCGAAGGAAGACACGGAAGAGCTGGAGACTGCATACGCGACCCATCCGCACGTAATCCCACACCCAGTTGCGCTAAGACCGTCAAGTATAATCTCGACGGAAAGCTCAGCCGATGGATACAATACAGACACCACTGCAGACTGGTCAGCACATACACGAACGTCGTCAGTTGCCACCACCGCGGCTTCGCCATTTTCCAACCGTATGGGTATCGTACACGAAAAGGAATCGTCTGCGGACATTCCTGACACGCCGTGCGCAGTCTCACCTCTGAGTCAAATTCCTCGCCTAACGTCCCCAGTGGGTACGTTGGAGACTACAGACGTCGGTATTGCGCTCGATCTTGACCGCGTTTACCGGCACAATACCGACAGTTCGACATTCAGCCCTCTACAATACAGTGGTACTCACTCGCCTTCTTCAATCTCGGCCACTCAGGAGTTTGATATCAATAGCATCGACGAGGAATCTCCGCTTCAACAGCGCAATCGATTGGAGAGTGAGATTCTGGCCAAAGATCGGTACCGCGGCCGCAACCTGCTTTCCAGCCACCCTCATAGCTCGCCCTCATCATCAGTAGGACTAGACGCGAACGATCCAAAGCGTCTAACCGTTGACGTATCATCACTTCGAGGTGCTCTTGCGACAGCTAAGACGTCCGAAGACTCTGCTCCAATGTCGTCGCAACGCAGTCTCGATCTGAAGATTCAGCACATACTTACTACCTTATCTGGAAGTAATCTCAATATTGAGCCTGTCGAACAGTCTCCGGCATCCATCTCCAAGTCCAGCGCATATAAGCTTGTGACGGCAAGCACGGGCTCGTCGCTCAAAGAAGCCGGGTACGGTCAAACTCGGAAGTACATACTGCAGCGTCCGAACGCGCCACCTCAGATCATCTGGGTTCGCATTATTGCCGAGAGGGTTATGGTTCGTGTTGGAGGAGGATGGACGGATCTCGCTGAATGGCTTAGCAATTATATTCTCTATCACTCCTCCAACGGTGCCCCGCTAAAAGCCGTCAGTCCGGGTACGCCGAATTCAACGTTATCACCGACGTCGAGGAGCGGTCACAAAAAAATGGATAGGCTGCCGATAAATAACACTCCTCTAGGTACGCGAACCTCGACTCCTGGATCTGGGTCCAAAATCCCCGGGCTGAGTCCTGGAACAGCCGGATCGGGCAGAAGTGCCAGCTCTAGCGGCAGCGCTAGCAGTACACCTACACCTCTTGGTATGGCGGGGCCTGTAAGTTCAATGGAGAAAGGAAAGATGTCGAGCGAGAAGAAAGCATGGGTGCAAAAAATGTTACGACAGGTTGGAGTTGGCGAGCCAAAGAAAGAAGATGGCGATGTATCGAGGAAATTGTTTGTTGGCGAGATTAAGTAGTTGTTTGTTTCCTGGGACTGAGAATATTGTTCGCATTTAGTCTTGGCGCACGTGTTTTATGTAACAAACTTTATCGCATTTTATTTGTTGGTATGTTTTTGCGTCGTGTTGTTTGTCAATTCTGTTTGGTAGTGATATACTGGTTTCAGCCACTGTTGGGTCTATGTACTAAAGCACCTATTTCGAGCCTAAACGAGTCTGACCCTACGGACGCCACTATTAATTGCACTCTCCATGTCGCCAAAACTAATTCATAACTAAACTGGTGCAAATCTAAGAAATGCACCATAACCATTCCAAAAACATGTGTAATTTTCAATTGGGGGCCCCAATGTACCCCGTAGTTCCATCATTGTGTTGTATCGTCGGTCTGAAAAATCGACCCAGCACAGGCATCTTGTATAGTCCACCCCCAGCACGCCAATAATATATTGGAACACCGGCCATGACAAAAAGAGCTACAAATGAAGCCTCTAGCGGTGCAGAGAAAACTCCTCTGGAGATAAGGAATAAGGCAACGCAGCAGAACGTTATCGGGGTTAATATGAATGTCTTGTAAGGCCGATCGAGATCAGGCTCTCGGGCTCTCAGTACGATCACCCCCAAGACTGTAAGGAAGTAGAACAAGTAGCCGGCAACGCCTGCAAGACATTAACCCAAGTCCAGAGCGATAACACTGTTACTCACCGTAGAATGTTAACAAATTCTTAAACTCCCCAACTAAGACAAATACAACCGTGAACGCCGCCTGCAGTAATAGCGCGTTTATAGGTGTGTCCGTCTTCTTGTTAACTTTTCCAAACCGCGTAGGAAGAAATCCATCTTTGCCGGAGACGTACACTAACCGTGCCGAAGTGAATGCAACAGCATTCAATGCACCGAAACAGGATAAAGCGACGCATACTGTAAACACAATTGCCCCAACGCGTCCAAAGACTCTTTCTCCAAACGCTAGCGCAATAGTACTCGACTTCTGCAATTCCAAACTTGGTAGAACTGCATAGTAGGCCAGATTGGCGGTCAAATAGCATGTAATAACAATGGGCATTGCGAGATGAATGACAAGCGGTAAATCTTTGCTTGGGTTTTTCATCTCTGCAGCGACGTAGTTCAAATTATCCCAGCCATCAAATGCCCAAAGCCCGGCGTATAATGCAATAGCATAACTTCCCAATGACGAGGACGACCCGGCAAACCAACCATCTGAGAAATTACCTGCGCCTTTGTGAAATACCAAGACAATCAAACCAATTACCGTGATGGCAACAAGAGACGATATCTTTAGAAACAAAAAAATATCTCCAGTTCTGGTGCCCAACTTAGTGCTAATTGCATTGAGAATCGTAACAAGTAGGACACCAGCAACGGCAACCGTCTTATTGAACCAGACTGGCGAGTACTCGTCTTCTTGCGCGGATGCACTTTCTGTTGTAGTAGCTAGCGCCCCATGCGAGAAAATCAGTCGACCAATATATTCCGCAAATACGATCGCAATAATTGCCATACTACCCGGCTTCAAGATTGTCACTGCAGTCCACGCAAACAAAAATGCTGGAAGCGGACCAAAAATGTGATGTAAATAGGCTTGAGCGCCGCCGTTCAATGGAATAGCCGTTCCAAGTTCAGCATATGAGGCTGCGCCCGTCCACGCCAGTATTCCTGCCACTAACCACACCAACAGCGAAGCGCCCGGAGATCCGGCTTGCGCATCCACCTGACTCGGCGATGAGAAGATACCAGAGCTACAATAATTAGCGACTAAATAATTTATAAAAGATTCAAACAGTATACCCGATCTGCACTCCAATAACGAGACCCAGCCCATTCAATATTCCCAGGCGCTTCTGTTTTTCTAGCGGCAATGCCCCATCTCGGGTGTCTGCACTCGCAGCAAGCGGAAATAAATGATCGCCGTAGTCAAATAAAGATCCACTGTATGACTGTCGTCGCAAACTGTCAAAGGAGACCTGCTGATTGCGAAACTGCTCGTCGTCTTCGTAGTCAAGATGTGATAGTCTGTCTATTGAGCCTCTTGATGAAATAGTGTTGTCGTCACTCCCGTTTGAACTCGACGAGACTAGTGATGCGAGCTCAAATGAGTCTCGCTGCTGTAGAAGTGTATGTTTTGGTTCTGCCGTCATGGACATGCTGAATGATCGTCAAGATATGCCCCGATTTAATTTGTCTTATCTCTGATCGAAACGTCTACCGTTCCATTCTCCAAATAGCTTCTAGATCGGTGAATTAATTCTATGCTTTTGCAACGCTCGTACTCTCTCACTCACCTACAATTAAAAATTGCTGTGTCATTAGTTAATGCAAATACTCAATTAACACGATCTTTGGCCTATATGTCCCATCTTTGGCTTCCTAAATTCCGTTACATAGAGTTCTGCGCTCTCACGCTTCCTCTTCGACCTTGCCCGAACCCTAACGACCTAAGCCTTGGGTTAGGGCTAGTCAATGCTAAAGCATGACTATGGAGACAAATTCATACAATACGCGACACTGACGCGTGTGGTAAACGAGTCCATCGAGCATTGTAATAGAATTCAGATTTCAAGCAAAACAATGTACGGCGATCTCGCAGCAAAACTAATTCAGGACTCGAAACGGACTCAGTCGTTAGACGTACTTCCGTCATACCAGACCGATTTTGTCAATTCAATTGTTCGAGAGATTCGCGACCTCCAGCGGGATGTGAAGATACTGCTGGACAAACAGGGCCCCAACTTTCGCGCTTCACAAGACAGACGTTTATCCTGTGCAATCTTTGTGCTTCAGATATGTATGCGGAGAAATAAACGGTGTTTGCTAGCATATCATGCCTTGAGGGCACAGAGGCTGGAGGCCTTGGTCTGGTCGGGTTTGGAGACGACAAGTATAGGCATTGAAGACGACACAGACGACGAAGTCGCGCTCAGTGAGCGTCCATCTGTTGCGTCAGGATGGCATCCAGACGAGGAAGAGTATTTTAGAGGGCACGGAGACGCACTGGCAGAATTGAAAGGCGAGTGGACGGATGTGGATTTAACCGGATCAATGGAGCCCCCAAGGGATCTGTTCATCGACGTCCGGGTACTAAAAGATGCCGGTGAAATTCAAACGGAATACGGGTGAGCTGATAGACTGCGATATTGTATTGTAGTTCACTTCTGGCTAACGTGTGTCTCGAGCTTAATTGCACTTACCAAGAATAGTCAGTTCTACGTGCGTCAAGGCGACGTCGAGCGATTAATTCAGCAGGGCTATATACAAAAATTACGCTAGTTTTAGAAAGCCAATGCTGAGAACTTACAATTAGTCATCGGTTGGCGTTCCAGATATGATTACACCCCTTAGTACATAATTTATAATCAATTTGGTACACCATTGTTGTTTTGCTCAGCCCATGAAGCTCTCTACGACATTGCAGAATCACTCACAATATGATCAATAGTCTAGCCCGCAATCATACTTTACAGTCATGGCAATTAAATGCCTCAATTGCGACAGTGATTGCTCAAATTTAGACACAAAATTCATAGATAATGCAAAAATGATTAATCAACGTACATGCCTAAGTCAATATGATCCGCATCCATCGCTCGTTAGAGAGTTGGTGGAGGAATATACTGTGGTCTCTTCTTTCCGCGACGAGTTGCTCCTGCTGGTGGTTCAGGCAAGCCTGTTAATGACGGCATGCCAGTGATCGGAGCTCCTCTAGTAGAAGATGCTGACAAAGAAGCAGGGGGAGTTCCGGATGATGGAGGCGCTGAGTTTGACGCTGGTAGTCCAAAGGGTGCCGTCATTGGAGTTGCGGGCGTCGATGCCGGTGGCCGCGCCGGCGAGGGCGTCGACGTCGCTGTACTACTGGCTGTGGAAGCTGGAATTGAAGCGTTACTCTTCGGCGGAGGAGGCGGTGGTGGTGGTTGCTTGCCTGCATCGGGATCCTGTATCATGTAAGCGCTAATAACAATAGGTTGCCTTGATAAATATACACACATTTGGATTAACCCATTTCTTCAATTCCTTATCATAAACAAACTGCATTCCTTCTCCCAATTTCGCGCGAACGGCCTTCGGTTTGTCTTCTTGGTTCGATCCACCGCGATGCAACCAAGAGAACCATCCTCTAGGTGGCACCTTTTCCTCTACACAGACAATTAGCGTATCGTCACACAGCTGAGTCTGATATCTCACCTTTGACTTCTTCCGTATCGTCTTCGTCCTTCTTGTCATCAGCCGTATTATCACTCCCTTGTGGTCCATTCTGAACCAGCGTCCTCCGTTGCCTGAGAGCATTGTTTCCCAAACCCAAATCATCCTCATCATCGAAATCATCGTCTATTGCGCTAATATCGTCGGCCCCCCGTGCCTCATAACTTGGCCTATTCTGTTCAGGGGGGGCGTAGCCTCCAAATGCGTCTTTGTTAGCCGGTAGCGCATCAGCTTGTTCTCCACCCTCGCCGTCCTGCATATCTGGCGTTGTTAGTTCATACCCCATCGACATGGACTTTGTCGGTGGCTCGTATCCATATGAATTTGGCTGAGCGTGAGATGGATGATCGTTCGTCGGCGAAGCCAAAGACGTCGTTGGTGGTTCATACGATACCTCAAGTGACTCATACGCCGAAGTCGAAGGACCATATGTGGAAGATTGTGGCTCATAGGATCTCTTCGCAGATTCACGAGACATTGTTGGGGGCTCATAGGACGTTGCCAGAGAGTCGTACGACGAAGTAGGCGGGGTGTACGATGACCTTGCGCCGTCGGTTGGCGGAGCGTATGGCGACGGGGTATATGGAGACGAGGTCTGCTCTCGAGTCGGTGCATATGGATTCGGGACTGGCGGAGCATAGAACCCAGACGTTTCCATCGAATTGCCGTAACCATCATTCTGTGGCACATAGAGCGACGTTCGTGCCGACGAGGGAGATGATCCGTATGATCTGGAGTTGTACAACCCTACACTTCCAGCCGTAGGCGGAGTATATGATGGCCCAACACCTGACAATGGTTGCGTAGACTTATATAATCCAGCCACATCCGTGGTTGACTGCTGCCGCGACAGGCCAGGACTGTGAGCCAGCTTCCGGAACCTGCCATCCGTAGAAATATCACGACCCTGGCCGGTAGAAGATGGATCCTCATCATCACCTGCAACAAATTGGGCCAGCTTCTTGTCGAAATTTCCCCACATGTTACCAAGTGATGGCTTACCAAGCATGCCACCCAACCAACGAGATTCCGCGGCTGGTGTCTCTGAGAGCCTTTGAGACAACTCCCTAACACTCTGAATAAACACAGCATCGTACACGAAGGACGTCTTCGCCGTAGCTTTAATCGCAGTTCCGATCTGCTCTAGATATTTCCTCGCTTCTGACACAAAACCATTTTCCGCAAGTATAAGAGCATGCTGATACTTAAATAACTGCAAATGTGGGAAGACAGTATTCTGCCCGGCATTAGGTCCCAACGATATCGCTAGCTCATATATTTCGTTAAGTATGATCACATCAAGGTTCTTAGCGAATGATGAAGGATGTCGCGCGTAATCACCGCCAAGTATCGTAAAGTATTCCGTGCCTCCGAGAACAATATGCGGCCTAGCAAATATATAGCAAGTATGAGCGGCATATGTGTGTCCGAAGCTAGCTAACAACTTTCCCAGAGAAATAATGGCATCGATGTCATCACCAGAGCGATTCAATAAGATCATTGTCAGAGTCTCACGCCACCTAGTTAGTTGAGGAAGCGATTGTTGGGGTAAAGCATTAGCAGCGACAAGGGATAGAGTTACTCCCGGAGGTAGGAAAGCCTCCACTGAGGACAGAGTTAGCAGTTATCAAGCGAGGAAAACTTAACCAGCATTACCAGCTTCCTCTCCACATCCGGCGAAAACTCCATAGACAGCAGCCAGACTGCATGCATCCGCTGTACTCAACGGCAACACGTCAGCGCGAATAAACTCCCTTGCAGTGCTTTTCCACTTCTCTTTACTAATTGTACTTGCTATGAGCAAGGCATGGGCCCAAAGACAATTATCCAAAGCCAAAGCCACAGCTCCATCTCGGTCACCTTTTAGAAGTAGCTCGCGCACGCGAGAAATGGCTATCACAGACTCGGGTTCAGCAATGTTAGGTCCACCCGTAGATCCATTACTAGTCGACCTGACGTGTCTCTGATATATATCACTCGCACTAGTAAACGTTGTTGTTGCCATTTCGTCTGAATATGTAGATCCAATCAGTTCAGGAGTCAATGCCTGACTGATTGCCTTACGAGTCTCGGTTGTCGTGGTATCCAATTCGCCATCGTTATCCAAAACTATTCGAACACACTTCCAGAGTGCGAGATTGTCCTCAGCCATCATCTTCGCTTCGGCACCAACAGACTCATAAATCTGTTGTTCCAGAGTTTGGATCTTTTCGCCCATCCACTTCAGTACATCCTTTTTCTTCGACTTATTTGCACTCTTTGCTCCTACAGTGCATATTGGGCCGGGGAATTTCGCCATATTAATGTCCGTTGACAGCCCGTACATAACGTCCTTGGCAGTATGCACGTTGATCGTCGAACTCACGAAATCTAGATTCGTAGCTGCGTATCCAAGATTAGGATTCTTCGATGGGAAGATAGTGACCAACTTTCCGCTTGAACTCCAGGACATAAGAGGGTGCGGCTCGGGTGTCAATGACTTCGGTGAACGAGGTGATGGGACTACACTCCGAGGCATTGGGTAGGATTGCGGCGGCAACGATGCCACCTGCGACTGTAGAAGCAAATTTGGCGTGGCGATTGAATACGTATCGGGTTGAGATGCTGAGCTGAAGGCAGATGGCTGTTTCTCTGGTGGCGGAGAGTAACCGTTTCCTGATGAGAGTGCATCTAAACTGGCTCTCTTTCCAGCTGGTGCCATTGGCGGTGGCACTGCGGCCCCAACGGGTGGCGGGACAGAACCAGACTTGGGCTGAGCAGTTGGCGGAATATCTGAGTACAGAGGGAGACCTATGGGAGGTGATGTAGGAGGATACGCGGTCGTTCTATGCGGTGGCAATGTATACACTTCGGTTGAGTCAAATGAAGAAGCGGTAGAGGGTTGAGCTACTCCGTACGCATCTGCAGCATGTGGAGCATATGACGTGGTAGTCGGGTGAGCTGCGGCCGCACTACCCGGCGAAGCATACGCCGAGATAGCTTTCGGAACTAAAGGAGAATCGGTGTCAACAAAAGAGGACACGACAGGTGGCTCGTTCGGTGATATTGTTCTAGGTGGTTGGAAGACAGTAGGAGCCACAGGCGTGTACTTCGACGGAGTAGGAGCATGATTAGTCAGATCATACGTCGTCGACGGAGGTAGAGTACGCGGTACGGCAAACTGTGTTTGTGGTGACTTTGGCTGAAGAACAAGTTGCGGACTATATGCGCTTGATGCCCGCCGCGGAGCGACGAATGGGGTGGGCATGAATGGTGGATCATAAGCGTCCGACGCGGTTGACCTAGCAAATGTACCTTTTTGTGGAGAATTCGTCTGTGAGCTCGCTGATGGTGGTAATGCAGCATATGCCCCCGCAGCTGGTTGTGGCGTGTATGCTTTCTTTACCGGTGGTGCTGACCCGCTCATACTGGAAACTGTTGGTTGATCGTACGAGTCCCTGGGTGCTACCAGGGCAGCATAAGGAGTAGCAAGTGGTGGTTTGTCATATAGATCTGTAGGCGGTGGTGGCAGAATGTGTTCATTTGGTGGAACCGCATGGTGTATAAACTGATCAATGCGACGCACTATTTTCGGATTTGAGAGCGCGGGTAAATCTTCAAAAAAAGCTTTGGGTTTCGGAGGCGCACTTGGTTGGACAGGTGGCGTTGGCGGCACATAACTGTACAGAGATGAAGCATAGGAATTTGGAGCATATGACAAAGTGGTCCCCTCCACAGCCTTCTGTTTCTGCACTGAAACGTCCTCTACTTCATCATCGGAAAGAAAGTCGTTGTCGTCTAACAGGAAATCAAAAGAAGGATTAGGCTCGGGTGCAGAAGCCTCCGTCTGCGATGCCCGCTGCTCCGTCTGATGGGACGAACCTGAAGTGAAAAAGAAAGCGTCATCCTGGGTTGCAGATCCAAAGGAAATAGTCGGTTCTTCCACGGTATCTAGGAGTTGATCAGTTGGTTGGGGGAGAACAATAAATACTGTCACGCTTACCGGCCAGGCTCTTATTCAGAGTAGGTTCTGTGTGCCGAACTTCATCAGAAATTGAGGCTTCGTCTTTCTCACATAGCTCCCCTTCCGACTGCTCGACAACGGTAGCATAATCTCCTCTGTCAACCACGTCTTTCGAGATCTCGTCCGTCTCTGTGTGTTGGCTTGCAAGCTGACTAAAGAAGTCTGACTGTTCTGGTCCTGACATGCTTTGAAAAAGATCGTCTGTTTCAGTTACGATCGCAAATGGTTCCTGCTTGCTGGCTCCAGATGCGGGCATGTCTATCTCACGAGTGGACATTGTGGCAGCTGATTCAACTGCCAGAGTCTGCTCAGAATCATCTATTGCCATGCCTATCTCCGTCGGGAATTGCTCCGATGCTGAAGTCTTGGTCGCTTCCACCAATGTTTCAGGCAATGGAAGGTGGTGGTTAACCTCGGCAATGACTTTGAATGTGAAGGTGTCCGGTTGTTGAGTTGGTACTTCGCTTTCCCTACTCGCGTCATTGATATCTCCACCAGCCGGTGGCCCGCTGTTATCGGACGAAGCCGCGTTTTGCACAACTTCCACGCCAACAGGCGACGGAGTTTTAGAAACACCGACAGCACCAACCGTCTCCTCTATTAAGCATTCTTCGGCATCCATAAGTGCAATCGCCGTGCAGTTACAAAACAGGCACGAAGATCTTTAAGTAGCGGCTATGGATATATTTGTCGACAGCACGTTCGTGATGACTCTGCGGAATTATTCATATCCACATGCAGTCGGCATCGAGGACGTACTACCATGGGAGGTCATGTGCAGAGACAGATATACCGTAGTCGCATAGCGTCGCGGACATAGGGGTAAAGTAGGGTAAATGCTCCTTTTTTCGGATCTCGAGATATGTGTAAACCTCTCGCGGGAAGTACGCAATTATTGATTTGCGGTCGTCCTTGGCCAGGTCTAGTTGTAGACAAACGCGAGCTAAGCCGTGCCCTAGTCGACAATGAAAAACTGCCGCCCAGCTCAGAGAATTGGAATTCTGAGACTGCCGTCGAAATATGGCATAACATTCTCATTGTCGGTAAGGAATACGCGACCGTTTACCGTAAGCGACATCGTTTGCCCGTAACTATGGGCCATAGCTGACAGTATCATTACCACAGCATGCTGCCGTCTCACATCCACGACTTTCAAGGTTCTTTCTGCCATCGGGTAACCTTGCACCCGCCCCAGGCGAGCGTGAATCTACCACAGACCTACTGATTCGTGCTGGGTTTATACGCAAGTCATCTGCTGGAGTTTACTCTCTCCTGCCTCTTGGAACTTTTGTGCAACGCAAACTCACTGCGATAATACATAGAAATATGTACATGGTCGGCGCTTCTGAAGTCTCTCTTCCTTCGCTGTTGCCACCTTCGGCGTGGAGAAAAACTGGAAGGTGGGATAATACTGAGCTATACAGGCTCAAAGATTCGAGCAACTCCGAATTTTGCTTAGCTCCCACCCACGAAGAAGAAATAACATCACTAGTGTCTCGTGAGGTATCTTCTTTCCGGCAATTGCCTCTTCGCTTATATCAGATTGGCCGAAAATACCGGGACGAAAAGAGGCCTCGCGGAGGAATGCTACGAGGGCGCGAGTTTCTAATGATGGATCTGTACAGTTTCGATATTAACATTGAAGCTGCGTTGGCTACATATGAGGAAATCAAAATGGCATATCGGTCTATCTTTGATACGATTGGAATCACGTACGCCGTTTCCGAGGCGGACTCAGGATCCATTGGTGGAGATCTCTCACATGAGTATCATTTTGTGACTCCTGTGGGTGAGGATACTCTCATAACGTGTGATTCTTGTGACTACACGGCGAACGTAGAGGTCGCCGTGTCGTATCCCTCGGCAGAGCACATCTATGACCCTGACGTTGTGGCAGTGCAGTACGGACTCACTACAGATGGCACCTTACTTGTCATCTACTATCCACCTGATCGCACCGTGAATGAGAATTTGATTAGGAGAGAGTTGCCCACATACAACCCGTCAGTGCTAGACCCTGTTGGTGAATTCAGGCGAAACAAAGACCCTATGCTGCAACGGATGATTCGAATATATGATGAACGCGTATCTGAGAAATCCTCTCTTCCAGACCTACCAGTATCTATTAACATTGGGAGTATAACCTCTCTACGTTTCCCATGCGTCGAAGTGGCCCCGTCATCACATCCGAATGAGCTATGTCCCCATTGTGCGAATGGCACGCTACGTGAATCACGAGCGGTGGAGGTGGGACACACGTTCTATCTTGGTACCAAATACTCCTCGCCACTAAAAGCTCACTTCACCGCAGAAGATGGGACAAATAAGACCATGGAAATGGGATGCTATGGCATTGGAGTATCGCGCATTATCAGTGCTGTTGCCGAGGTAACTAGAGATGATCGTGGGCTTTCATGGCCTGTCTCGATCTGTCCATTTGAAGTGGTCATTGTTATGAAACCCAACACTGGAAAGATCGATGATCTCGCTATTAAGCTCTATCAGGACTTGCACAAAGCGGGATGCGAGGCCGTAATTGACGACCGGAACGATAAGAGCTTCGGCTGGAAGCTATCAGACTCTAAGTTCCTGGGATTCCCTGTTAGCGTGGTCGTTGGAAACAAGTACCTTAAGGACGGCAAGGTGGATGTGGAAGTTAGAAGAACCGGCCAAAGCATAAGTTGTTCGCCAGAGCAGGTGGCGCAGACAGTCGCTATAATTCTACAGACCGAGAAGAGTACCTTGCGGAGTACAAGTCCTTTTGAAGACGACGCAAGATCGTAGACACTCATGATGAACAACAATTGTATATAGATGTCGCATAGTGCGATGTATGTCCGATAATGTTACAAATTATCCGTGATCGCTGCTGTTCAACTCCTTGCTTGCCTTGTGGTGCGATAGAAGAACTACAGCGTACTGTTGCTAAGCCAGCCTAATAAGTTCTTCATACAGACACCATGCAATGCCGGAACTTAACCCCTTCCGCACAACCCGCAAGCCTAATCCGTCGAAGAGCCCTCTAATTCCAGTCTCCTCCCGCAGTATTGCAGCAAAGGCAGCCCACATCTTCGTTCCATATCGATCTGGAAACAGTTGCATGCGGGTCTTCACGGCATCGAATGGATTGGTCAAAGTGACAGCAGTCGTGGCAGCAATTCCAGCGCAAATTGAATTAACTGCGACAGAGGCAGGAGACGACAGGACTTGTGAAGTGCAATCTTGCGTCGTCAACCGTCCAGCAAATGGCGTCCTCAAAAGGAAAGCAGGTAAAGTACTCTTCATATATTCGTACAGCCAGACATAAAGTCCCGCATAAGGAGCATCTCGCACAAAAGTTGCTCCAAAGCCATAATAGAAACCCCGTACACCGTGGACGCTGTAGATCGCCTTAGCAGTCTGAAATAGCGAGGAATGAGCATATTTACTCGACTCGAAACGAACTTTTAGGACAGTTATGGGCATCATTACGAAGCCGACTGCGCCTCGAGCAATTGAGCCCGTAAGCAGGTTCGCATATCCTTGAATTTGAGGAAGGACTGACGATCTTTGCATTGATGGACTACCCAACCTTGAAGAGGACGCGCTGTGCAGGTGAATATAGCTTCGCATCGAATGCAAGGTCGAGAAATAAAGGCCAGAGCCTACTGACGTGCGAAGAACAGAAGGTAAAGTCCCCCTCCACATCTTCCGTAGAGCATTCAATGCTCCATCACGAGTATTTGGCCCATTCGATATATCTGCAAGCAGTTCTTGCCATGAGCTGTGCAGCGTGGAAGATGGCGATTGCTGAATCCGAGTTTTCAACAGATCAAGCGGCTGAAGCAAAACTGACGAAGTAAAGCCGGAAACAAATCCGAAGAGTAGATGCCGAGATCGTATATTATTCTCAGAATTAGACGACGCCGCCGTCGGCGGAGACGTCATAGGGCGGTGATGGCTTCGGCTGTTCTACTGATGTGAGAGTTAATGTCGTTACCGTCGGCAGATCGTATCATTGGAAGGGTCAACGTAACGTTACTTCCCAACTCAGACCATACGAAAAGTAATCTACGATTATTATTAGAAAGTTCAATTTGATTCTATTTCGACAAGGCAACAGCACCAAACAACAATTACAATGCGAGAAATTTACACAAAATTTACACATAAATAACAATATCCCGATATAAGCTTAAATTGACTTTTCTGCAACACTAAACTGCAATGCACGTCTAATTTACTTCTTTCGTTCCTCTCAATTACGCAAATGCCCGTGCAACAAACACCTGAGTAGCCTTCAGTGCCTGATACTTGACGTCCGGGTCGGGATGGCCCATCATCTCCATAATCTTCGTCTTTGTTCCCATCTGCTGCAACACTCTGAGGCCCTCAGGAAGCTCAGTAATAACTTGTCCAATATCATTGCTCGCAACAGCAAGAACGGTGTTGTCGTTCGAAGTGGAGATAACCTTTGCCAGCTCCTTCAACAACTTCCAATTATCATCTTTAAACTGCTCAACGTTTCGCTTCCAAAAGTCAATGGACTTGTGGGCCGGCGACCATCTAAGACGCCCAGATGTAAGTTCGGTGACATACTCGTCAAAAGTGGACATGGAGTCGTGGGCTTCCTGGAGCGTTGTGGACAAGGTAACAAGATCCGACTCAAGCTCAGTATCGGTCCATTTTCGCTGGGCCATGCTTTTGACAACAGGCAGTCCGCTAACGACCAACAGAGCTGGAATGTTCTCATCTGGAGCGATGGTAACTAGGTTGTAGAACAACGAGACACTGACACGGATAATCTTTTCCTTGATGGCGATCTTCATGATGTCGAGCACAATGGGAATAATATCACACTTCTTGTTGAGCTGCTCGGCAGGCTCGCGTTCGAATGAAAGGAGCCAGAATACCAGTATGGTATAGTACTGGAGCTGGAGACCACCTTTTCCCGATTTGAGAATCTCCAGTAGTGGTGGTCCATAGGTTGTAATCTTAGCCCAAAACAAGGAACGGGTGCACTTGACAGATAGAATCGCGACATATGACTGCGCGGCGAGGTCTTTCCGATTGTAGTCATTGGACGTAGAAAACCTGCACGCTGCGTCAAGAGCCTTCTGCACCACCGCGACCGGTGGCCTGTCGGTGGCGCTACCATTGTTAGACACGCGTTGTTCAAATATATTAAGATCCCGATGTCATACAGTATGAGAAGATTGATCACCTTGGCGGCAAGAAGGGCGACGGCGTCGTCTTCATTGTCGAGAAGGCTGGCTAGAGACTCTCCAATTGCTGGAAGAGAGCTAAGAGTGGCGGTGAAACCTTCGTCAGCTACAGGATAATCGGTTAGGCCCATTGGTCAGCGGGAGGCGAAAATAATACAAGACCTACCAAGGATGAGGTCAGAGGCAAGGACAAGGGAATACTGAAGGACGTCGACCCGAGTTATCTTAGTGAAGAGACTGCAAAAGATATTTCCGTAGAGAGACGGGTCCTGGAGACGATTGTAAATACGTCCTTCCTACCATCAATATTTCTATCCAAACCAACCTTTGAAAGAGCATCGAGCCTCGAGCTGTTTGGGAGCCGGTCGACGGAGGCAAGTGCACTCGCCTCTCCCTCCGTCAAACCACCCGCACCCACATGACTGCTCCAGGTAACAGTCCTGCTGCGGATATTGTCGACTAGTTCGTCGAGATATCCATTCGAGAAAATGACACTAGCTGGAGAGGGGACCTATTTAGCGGGAACGTTAGCAAGCCGTTTGGCCGGATGCACAAATTTGGTACATTGAAGCACTCCGCTTCAATATCCAATTGTAGCGTCCAATTTAACTTCAGTATTATGAAAGATTTGGTTCCAATATACCTCCTCGGCGGTGATTGTTTCTGTGGCCATAGTGGCGGTGAAGTACGGGTTGTTGTAATTAAGCACAGCAAGGATGTACTTCGCGTTGTCTGGCCTTTCTAGCCTGGGAGATAACGCTCGATAATAGGCCGACTGCAACTCACACCCTAACCCCGGCTGGCCAATGCGTTCACGTAGAAAGTCCTAACCCTGATGTGCAATGGGAGAGCGTTAAATAATAACGCTAAAACCAGATGATTACGCCCACCCGACTGCCATTGCTGCGCGATATATAGCTTTATTTATTTATTGTATTGTGTTTTAGGTCTACAGCCAAGCGACAGAATATGCCATCTGCCAATCCGCTATCGAAGATCATTGTGCTCGCTTCCGTGCTGGCCGCGGGTTTCTTGCTGATTATACTCTCATGCGCCTTGTTCAACAACTGGTTGCCGTTGATTGTTGGTACGTTATTTGTCCCAGTAAATTAAATAGTGCGTATAAGCGCAGTCCTTGGACTAATCCAAATTTGCAATAGTCGGTGTTTTCCTAATTGCTCCGCTACCGAACGCCATCTGCGAGCGCTACGCCAACAATGATGATTTCATGAGCGAAGGATCAGGGTGAGTGCAAAGGCACGTATTCAATGCTACTTCAGTCTAACATTGCTTAATTTTCCAGGAATGCCGTCGTTGATTTTGGTAGATATATCACGGGGTTCTTCGTCGTCACAGGTCTCGCATTACCGGTGGCACTAGCTCACTCTCGAGTGATTGGTGTACCGGCAATGATCATGTCTATCGCCGGTGGTCTTCTAGTCTATGGCACTATCATAACGTTCACCCTCTTCTTCAGTGAATCTGAGGAATTCTGAATTTAGGGCACTGCAAGCAAATTGATGCAAATCGCAATGACTTGTACATGTATCAACAATACTTCCTTTCCATGGATTATTGGACTGTCGTCCTTTTAGTAGTGTTTGTCAGAGTTTTGTCTCCCGCTTTTGTTTCGGTCGTTTCTTCTGCGTTCGTATGCCAAATGTTGGATTCGGTTTACGGAGTTGTTTTGCGCGATTTATAGTCTACATAGAGGTATAATTCTGGAACGATACTTCCTATTTTGTCATTAGCGTTTTTGATACTGTACATATTCTCCAAATACACATCATGTAAGCGCCAATTCCATATAGCCATCATATCTAATTAACACTAATTACCAATTTTTCCCGACTAATATATCTCTTCCCGTTCCCGCCAAAGTCTGTGGTTGTCACCTGAAACGATGCAAGAAATTCGTACTCGCCTCGAGCCAGCACCACAAAATCCGTCTCCACATGGCGAGTTTCACTCGACTTGATATCGATGACTGGCAATTGTAATATACCATTAAACAGTATTCGCCGATTGATATCCAGCGCAATTGACGCTGGAAGGTTTCGCAGCGCGGGTTGGATGCGCAATATGCCAGAAACATTCTCTGTCTTTGAATGCGACGTTACTGAAGAAACTAATGTAACGAACGCATCTGCCTCTACTATCCAGTGATACTTGCCGGACTTGCGAATGTACTTGGAAGAGGCGAGAGATAGATTCACAACCACATCATCTACACGAATAATGTCAACCATTTGCGGAGTAATTCTCAATGCGCGCAGTTCAACTGCCCCGCTTCTAGGAGCCGCAGTCGCGGATACATTATCAGTCCATCGGGCGCTAAGAGCCCTCAGCAACTCCTCTCGAGACCAAAACACTGTGCGCTCAACCTCGGGCGACCAAATACCCTCCTTTCTTGCCACGTCTCCAGACAGAGAATTTACACTGGGCCGTGTAAATTGCTTCGCGGGCGATAAACTTGGAATTGGCAAACTAGAATCAATATGACTTATGCGTCTTATTGGAACCAACAACCGCATTAGGTGTCCCGGCTGTATGATTTCCTTAACTGTGTGTGTCGAATTGGAAGCGGTTCGTGAGTCAATTTCTACAGCTAATTGTGACGGCCAAGAGTTCCGAAGATCAAGAAGCATGAGGCAGTAGTTGTCCATCGCCTCAAACGGAATACCAATTGTGTCCAGAAACTTTGACAAGAGGTTCGTCGTTGTAGATTTTCCGTCGCCAGTACGAATCATGGGCATGTCGTAGTTGAATGGGACGAAATTGCATCCCGCCACTTCGATACTAGCGTTGACGGTCACACTGATGTCGAGGGCCAGAGTGCGGACGTACCTCTCCTTTGGAATGCAGTCAGATTCGGGTATATGTGAATAGGAAATTTCGATACGTGCAGACGTTAATCCTCGCTTGCCGAGAACTTCAATCTCAATTTCGGCTTCGCCGTTGGCGGGAATTTGCATATCATCCAAATCCGTAAGACAGCACACTGCTGCTCGTTTATGCAAAAACGTTTCAATCTCGTACTTATCGCTATCGCTTCTTGAATCCTGCTGTAACGCTGCATTAAGAGATTTCGTCGTGGAGTCGGAAAACGCAATCGACAAATCCGATACCGGAATCGTTTCCGAAACATTCCCCAGGACAATCGTAAATTTTTGTCGCTCGCCTTCCAGTAACATAAGACTGCTATGTGGCAGTGAAACCCGGTCGATCCGTAGCACTGGCAAAGCCGGAACAACGTCAACGGATACATGCTTTACCGACCACGGTGATGGACTTTTAACCGAGGACGAACGTCGGGCGTCAAGTCCAGATGACTTAATGCGTGATTGTGGAGTAACGACCGCATATGTTGGCGTTATTGCAGATGTTGTCTCTTTGCAGCCGAAAACTTGGAATCTACAACCAGTAATGTTGAGCACTCCAGTTGACGTCGGTGTGAGGTAGATTGACATGGGATAGAGCTTTCTCGGAGGAACGACTAGCGATATGACATCTGACGAGAAGGACGTACCAGTACCCCTGACCATGATTAGATTCAATTTCCAAATCCGTGTTTGATACTGAAGTACATACACCAACGACATTGTCGTAATATCCAACTCGAACGCGAATGGATTTTGTAAGATGACTTTAAACTCCACTGGCTCGCCCAAAACAAGGAGTTGTTTCTTTCCCTCCTCTTCTCCTTTCTTCGCAAATGGATTATAAATAAAGGGCCCACCCAAATCACTTATTGACGACGCAGCTTCCAAAGGTGCGAGAGTCGGTACGGCCCATAAGCTCGATCTTCGGACAGTTAGCGTTATCTTCATTTTACATAACAGCCAAACTTACTCTACGACAGCAATATCTCGAACCAAATACGGGTCCCAATACTCGTCCTCAAAGTCTTGTACACCCATACTACGGGCTGACGTGTACGCATTCCAGAATTTCCTAACCAGAGTCAACTGCTCATCCACCGACAAAACTTCTGCCGATGATCGGAACAGCATGCCAGTGTATCTCACTATGCCGACGTAATCTGGCATGACTTGACATAATCCAATACATGTCTTCAAAATAGACGTCTTGACGTCTTGCCATCCAAAAGTGGATATCTCTGAGGTTGAATCAACAGGTATGCCATATATTGTACAAATGTCTCTTAACACGGCTAAGACACCTGAATCCAGATCCCGAGGCTTTATATGAGCATCATGACTATCCTCCCAATAATCGTCGTCGTCAACATCTGGTCTAGGAACCGTCGACCGCCGAGGCTGCGCAATTTGTCGCGACTGAATAATGCGAGGAATAAGATCAATTACAAGCTGCCGTAGCACAAAGCCACGCTTTCGAAAAAAACCCAGTCGTCCGCATGCCGCAGCTATACCGGTGAGAATCCTTGCAGCGTCCACTGCATCAACGCCATCAAGAGGAACTGCTTGCGCTGCTGAGATCCAGTGCATGATGCTCATCTTGCCGTAATGTAGCTCCGACTGTGAAATGGACCCATCGGGTATCGGACGCGAAAGCACAGCGGCTGCGCGCGCTGCTGGTGTCCATCCGTGAGCAAAAGTAGTGCACGCGAGAAGATTAGTCGTTCTTAGTATCGTCTCCGCGTATGTAATTTGCGGAACACTTTCACCGGGGAAGTTCTGTGATCGATTGTACAAGCTAAGTATGGTATTCGTCATTTGTGGTAATAAGTCCAATAAATGCGGAGGCTCAACCTCTTTCTTTTCCGAAGCTGGCGAGACCGGAGGCAACACAGCATTTGGAAGCACAAACGGAACTCCAATATGAGCTAATATCAGCATGCATATTCCTATTCCTTCCAAGCTCGAAGCATGCCATAAGTGGTCGTTGACTCCCTTCAAAACGTTCAGAGCTTCAGTGTACTCTTTCAGCGCGTCGAAAGTTCTACCGGCTAAGAGAAACATGTTGGCAATCATTTTCATTGACCGACCTTTTCGTCTCACTCGTTGTCGTTCCGTGTGATGTGACAACGGATATGAAATTCTCTTGTCTTTACTAATTGTTGATGGTAGAGATCCAGTAGATCCGGCCGGGGACGCTCTGTTGTTCGCTGCCGCTGACGATGTCAACATTACTGAGTCATAGTCGTCATCGCGTGCAAGTGGAGAAACAATCGTGTCAGCCGACTGGAATGCCTTTGCGAGTAATGGAAGTTCGGCAAGCAACGCTGATGTCAGGTCGCAGAGAATCGTCCGTATGGATGTCACGCGCGACGCTCGTTTCGGTGGAACGCAGATGAAATCAGACGACGGAAGCTCGCTCTGATCTAATGGGCAATCAAATAAAATGATTTTGTGAATGACTGCTTGTGGGTGCTGTGCTTGGAGGGCACCGATAACGCCGTGAAGATAAGTAAGGTCATTGATGTTATTATAGTCAGCCAGTCCAAAAACCTGTTCGACAGTCAGTGACGCTTAATGAAATTCCAAATATCTCAATTCATACCGCTAACGTCCTCCTGTACAACTCAAGATCCTCTAGAAATGCATGGTTGCTATCAATCGTCGTCACGAAGTTGTATACGAGGAAGCCGTCCGGAAATCCTTGAGGGCTGAACATCACTGAACAATATCATTAGCGAATCGCTTTGCCTAGGAGAAGACTCGCACATACGACGTTCAGGACGAGGATCAGGTGTAACATCACCGAGGCGAATAATTGCCGTATCTTGTAGACGAGACACAAACTCCACGAACCTAGGATGCGACACCATACCGACAGGGCACAGGTATGCCCTTATTCGTGACGGCGCCGCGTATGACAAAGAGTCGAGCGGAGCGGACGCGAGTAGTGGGGGCTGGGGCGACATTGCTCAGTAATAGAGCACCCCGCCGGTGCGCACAATGGAATAGACAATGCAGTTGACTGAGGCAGTAGTTTCGCTTTAAGTGACATCGACCGTTGTAATCCCGGCCATTTTTGCGGCGAGCGTGCGGCTCAGACAAAGTTGACTAGGGTGCACATTCAGCCACCCGTCTAGTATTTATATTATAACGCATTGCAATTTATGATCCACTTGCTTTACAAATTGAATAAAAGAAGTATTATTCTTACATATTATGATATTACTACTAACTGATCGGCTCTATGGTTGGTAATGGCAACACTCAGTGGCGCCAGTTATAAAGATAATTGAGAATGTCACGTTTAACGGATTCATAAGGCTGAAATTTCGAGACTGTACAAATTTCTCAATGCCATTCTGTACCTGGATAGTTGTGCTTAAAGGTGAGGATATTGCCGAACCTGCGCGATTTCTGAACTGCGAACGGCGGCAACTAAAGTGCGATCAATTGCGGTAAAGTAGGACCAAAAGCTTGAGCACTATTCTAGATGTTCGGCTATATTGTGCCATGGGACGCGCGCGCTGGAGTCCTATAAAGCGATATTGGCGGCCAGTCACCGTCATGAGCTGAGATGATGTAAGTGAAAAAGTCGAACAAAATCGACAGAATTGATCAGTAGTCGAATAATATCCATGGATGCTGAACAAATGATGAGGGCCCAGGGCAATTGTTGTGCTGAGAGGAATAACAGCGACAGACGGCACACACAGGAATTTATATATTGGCATATGATAGTGTTCCACGCTCTATATCCAGACGCATCACTAATCGTTTCAAGCACCCGATGAATAGACTCGTCCTCTACGTCAATTCTGAAGAGATACGATGCACTCTTTCACATTCGACGAGTATCCGGTCGAAAATATAATGCCTCTCCCCAGCATCTGGAAATATAGTACAACATGATCTTAAGTCGATGCATTTCGCAGGAGAAAGCGATCCAAAAAATTGCTCCTGAGTCAACACTTCACCGAACCTCATTCCGTGGCTTTCTAGTACTTGCTGACGGTTCAGTTTGCTACTATCCAGCTTCACATCAATAAAGCAGTCGATATTCATTCGCACTCCAGCGGCAGCTGCATTTGCTCCGCATATCTGAGGCCAGGGCGGAGGCGCTTTGACATATACTTGTCCCGTACTCTCAGCGGGAGCCAGCATATGTGATCTATCCGATGCAAATGAGGATAAATAGTCCTGCGCAGCTATCATCCTAAAGCTTCTCTGCAAATTCTTCGGCAACGACAATGAAGGGCGAAATGTCAACTCCGCGTACTCGCCGAATTGTAAGAACTCGACCCTGCGAAGGCCATCGCGAACATTCAGTTGTTCATTGTCTGCTTGAATAGTCGTGTCAAAGTCAAGAACATATGTCTTATCTTTGACGACTTTCAATAGAACAACATGGTAGTCCCATATCACCAGGCCGTTCTCACGCGGCGATGATCTTTGACAAAAGAGTGGTATCGCACGAGTAGGGGAGGATATAAACACTGAATAGAGCGAACAATCCCCGGCTCCGGTCCAGTGCGAATGTAGAATCTCTAATGCTTTATATATATTCTCCTCGCAATAACTAGAATTGGTTAACGAGAATACCATCAATCAGTTCAACATAACTCGGTCTACCACGATGAATATGGCAGCTCCATCAATGCTGCAGCATTCCAAAAACCAGACCACACTCAGGACGTCAATGCAATGCAATGAATTGAAATAAGAAGTAACGGCTTCACTGTGGCTGTGGAGGCTGTGCACGAACATCATTCGCCACAGGAAGCAGCAAGCAGCCATCCAGGTCTATCCATCCAGCAAAACTCAAGGGAGCCGGTTTGACACTCATTCTCATCACACTCAGATATTATACAATAGAATATACATCATCGGTAGTACTACCAATTGGCCCAGTGTGGTCACTGGACCTACTGCTTAAGTCTCACCATGTTCTCGAGCGCAATCAAGTCGCGTAAGTATCGGCAGTGTTATAGATATGATCCCAGACGTGAAGCTGATGATAACAGTGTCGTCGAATATCTCTTCGCACTACTCGATTTCGCAGCCCGCTGTATTTCAAGCAGGCCCTTGGTCAGTCTACGACGCGAGGAGGAGGAACACCGGCAGCCCTGTAAGTCTGTATATGTGAACACCGCAACCCGCGTATTTGTCTGAATAATGCAAAATTACAGGTCTCCGTATTCACATTCGACAAGCGTAAGCTACACTCACTCGTGGGCAGAGCAGGAGGCGTTGCGACGGTAAAAGGGGACGCAGAGGAAATTTGTGCCCGACTACGAAAAGAGGCCGGCTACCTTGCTAAGTTGCGGCATCCGGCGATTTTGGAGCTGGTGGAGCCTGTAGAAGAAGGACGTTCCTCAATATCGTTTGTCACGGAACGGGTGACGGCATGTTTGACGTCGGTGATTGAGAGAAAAGCATCTGGACGGACGGGAAGTGATGACGAAGTCGACGAGGTGGAGATCCAGAAGGGTCTATTGCAGTTGGCCAAGGGCCTAGAGTTTCTCCATAATGGCGTCGGCATCGTGCACATTGATCTTGTCCCGAGCGCAATTTTTGTGAATGCAAAGGTAAGTTAAATGTTCCCTGGAAAGACATCACATGCTAACGAATCTCTAGAGCGACTGGAAATTGTCGGGTCTCGGATTTGCACAAGAACTTCGGAACGACGGCTCACGTGAATATTTCGTGCCGCCCTATGATCCACGACTTCCACCATCTCTACAATTCAACCTTGACTATTCCGCTCCGGAGCTTGTGATCGACCACTTGATTGATCCCGCCAATGACATGTTCTCCATGGGCTGTCTTATCCATGCCATTTACGCTTCTCGCCCGCCTCTGGCCACAAATCAAAATCCGGTTACCTACAAGAACACAATTTCTCAATCGTTGCGGATTTCGCGAGACCAGAGATTTCCGAACTATATGTTCGAGGTGCTATTACAACTACTTACTCGTCGCCCTACAGACCGCATGTCTTCTCGCGATTTCCAAGACTCAAAGTACTTTGACAACATTCTGATCAACACCATCCGCTTTCTTGACGAATTCCCGGCCAAAACAGCATCGGAGCGCCAGGCATTCATGCGGGGCCTATCCCGGGTATTGCCGCAGTTTCCCAATTCTGTGCAGCAGAAAAAAATATTGCCAACCCTTCTCGATGAATTAGACAAGGATGAGTCGATGGTTGGGTCGATTCTGACGAATGTGCTGGAAATAGGGCAATCTATGAGTCAACTGAGTTTCAGCCAAAAGATATTGCCAGGGTTGACACGGCTGAAGGACGTGCCATCTGGACAAGCTGTGCTACTTGACAAGATCGAGATTATAAAATCACGGGTCAACGGACGGGAATTCAAAGAGGGTAATATCTATATTCTCATATCCGTGTAAATATCACTGACACTATTAGCCATTCTACCGCTGATATACACCGCGCTCTCATCACAGTCACCATCAATTCAAGAAAAGACACTGAACACGATCCCGCATATCACTTCCAATCTTGACTTCCCGACAATTAAGAACGAGCTCTTTCCTCAAGTCAGCGTAGTATTTACGCAGACGAGCAGTCTTGCTGTCAAAGTTGCTGCATTACACGCTCTGGAAGGCTTAATCGGCGGCGGACTGGACAAGTACACGATTTCCGAGAAGCTTGTGCCACTACTCCGCGGCATGAAGACGCGAGAACCTACCGTGATTATGTGCGCTCTAAGTGTATATGAACTGATTGTGCCGATGGTGGATCCATCTGTGCTTGCAACAGATGTGATCCCACACATGTGGGCGCTGGCGATGAGTCCGTTGTTGAAGGTAGCTCAGTTTAAACAATTCATGGGGGTTGTGCATAAGGCGTCTGATAGAGTCGAAATTGAGCACACCCGTAAACTGGCGGAGCTTGATCCTGAACATGGCAGCAGCAATTCCGCGGTTCCGAGCACGGGCGATGTTGAAGCTGATTTCGAGGCCCTAGTCCTTGGTCGGACGACAGCGAATGGGAAGACACCGATTGTGTCCGCTCCGAGAACAGCCAATGCTGCGAATACCAGTAGATTGGCCCCTCAAGATAATGAGGACTTTGAGTGGGGCGATACACCTCCGCAGCCAAAAACCAATTCCATACGAGTACAAGGCATGAAGCTACAATCGTCGCGACCGACACTAAATACACTTCGAACACAGAAACGGCCAGCTCACCAGCAACATTCTGGGCCGGCGCAGCCTGCGTCGACCTCGGCGCTCTCGCAGCAAAACTCACAGCTGGCGCCATCAATCATTACAAGGACACAAAGTCTATCAAACGGAAGTGCTGTGTGGGGTAACTCTAGCACATCCTCCTTTCGTACCACATCGATCGGCTCGGTAGGTCTGTCCAGTCCAACGAATACATCGCCGGGACCGTTTGTGCAGACTCTGCAACCCCAGAACGCGACTATGTCTACACCTGCGAAGAGTCCAAGTATGAGCACGTTTGGAAGCACAGCTTCGAATGGATTCGCGGGTGCGTTTGGTGGACAGGAAGCAAACCCCTGGCAGTCGGTAACCTCGACCTCGACCGCGAATGGACTAAAGGGCTCGAGTGGTCAAATTTCCTTTCCGCCTCCACCATCTGGACAAGGACGCCACGGCGAAATGCCGAATGCCTCAAGCGGGTTTGGTCTCCCGCAGCTTCTGCCGCAGCAGGCTGAGCCGACACAGCGACAGAAAATCGGGATGGACAAGTACGCGAGTTTACTGTGAGGTTATGTATAGATATTGGTTAAAGCATATGGTTATAGAACTGATATTGGGTTTATTTTATTGATCACGCACTAGATGTCTGCAGTAAATCTACCGTTATAAATGGTTGACAAAATGTCGCACAAGTTGGCTACTGCCTGACGCAGCTGCTGTGACTTTTATTTACTGCAGACGACAATGGCTCAAAGACTAATTACCGACAATGAACTAACGAACAAGAAACCAACGATAATGTGATGTTCCCGATGCCATCTCTAGCCCCACGTCCTATTATCGCACCCTTTGTAAACTACTTTTTGGATGATAACATTAAACAACAACGATCTCGTAAATGACAAACGCCTCATACTCGGTATCGACGATGGTGGAGTACTCTTGCAAGCCCTGATCTTCCTGGACGATCTTGCCCTTCTTGTCCTTGGTGAAAGCATTGCCGGCGAGGTATCCGTACTTCTGTGTCAGCGCCAGCTTGGCCCTCTGGATTGACGCAACTGGTGGCTTGACTAGTACAGAAATGAAATCTGGGGGGAGACCATAACGGAGGACACTCTCTACGAACACACGAATGGACTTCAAGTGGATCCAGGCCTGGAAACTGTCAGCGTAAGTGGCACGTGCGAGCCGAACAACTTCGCCCTGTGATGCATTAGTACAATTTGGAAGGTGTAGAGTGAAAAGGGTACTGACCCACTGCCGTCGCTCCTGCTCGAAAGCCTTCTCCTTTTCCTTTTTGAGATCCTCAATCACGCCATCAGACCACTTAAATTCACGCGGGTACCACTTGCTCTCACGGCACTTGTGCAAAAATTCAGGCACAGACTTCTTGAACATGGTGACGCTGTAGAGGACGAACTCGTCGTCGCTGGTGATGACGCTGGCAGAACGTGGGACAACCATGGGCACCAAGGTTTCGTATCCCTTGACGAACTGCTTCACGCTGGCCTTTGGCACCGCAACAAGGACTGTCTCGAGATATTCGGACCCGATAACAAAGTCAGATTTTTTGACAATATCGTGGAGTGAACGGGTTGATAGGTTGCCACTATGCCAGTCAGTACGCCTCCAGCGAAACTGTATCTCATTCGGTCATCGACATACGTCTGTTTCCGCTCGACAGCACCGAGATTGCTCTTTGCAAGCATGTAGTTAGTGTAGACGGCTTTGAGGTCGCCATCAAGTGCAAAGACTTCCTTTGATAGCGTGTCCATTAACTCGGCGATTGGCTTGTCCACCCGGTACTTGGCTGTGTTCCATTGGAACGACTTTAAGTAAGTCTCTACGGGCTCTATACAACGATTAGCAAATTTAACGTCGATTGACCCTACGTATTAGAAATACTTACTGTCAGAGACGACTTTAGCGGCAGCGACCTGGTCTACCTTGCCTTCGTAGATGGCCTTGAGAATATCGACGGTGCGAGAAACAACAGATTCAAATTGGCCGTCAGCCTTTGCAATTTCATCGGACTGCTGAACAAGCTGGTCGAGGGTTCCTATCTTGAAGTGCGGGATTAGGAACTGGGCTACATCGTCCTTGGAGGGCAGGTTGAGCGTCGTCGAGAGGTCTTTGACGAGGGCTGACTCGGGGTCTGAACCGGCCGGGGCGACAGAAGAAGGGAGCGAGATAAGGTAGTAGAGCGGACCAGTGGGCGCCTGGAAGGCCATTGTGGACGCGCGATTAAAGCTGATGGAGAAGGAGTTGAACAGCGAGCAACGATAAGCAGCTAGCGCACAACTTCGAGCACCTCGAGCATAGTCCAGCGCTGGTGATGATACGCACCGACACGGACGAGTACAAGACACCGGGTAACACCCGCAGGCACGCCCAATCAAACGGGCCCACTGTCAGTAGCATACATTGTAGGGACGTTCTATTAGTAGACAACTGCCGATACTGCGTCTCTATGGGTTTGGCACTGGGCACATACATTGTCCAGCAGGATGTTCTAATAGTCGGATGTAAATAAAATGGCCGCGCCTGTCGAAGCCTTATTCCAGCAAGCCCGCGTTTCTCCTGGAATTACATCGCATCTGTCCGACGCCCGCGCTGCCACAGTTCTCACGACCGCTACAGGAGGGCAGCAGGAAGAATCGCTAACGGCACTTTCGCAGACGTTTATCTCGAATGCTCAAGATGCTCGTCGAGTCAAGATCGGAACTACAACTGCAATCACGATAGGGTTGCGCGATAACAAGGGCGTGGTCACGCAGAGTGCCGTCGAAGGACGACTGGGTACGAGTCCTGAAGAGGAGCTGTTGTCGGTGACCAGCGGGAGTAGCAGGAAGAGAGAGGTTGCGTTTGTGGCTACGGTTGTTGGCACTGGTGACAATGCGATAAACGAGACACTTGTTGCTCGAGAGCATGTCGAGACGGTTGCGGGTATTGTCTTACATAGTGCCGTGGAGTAGTTCATATCTCTAAGAGCCATGTATAAGCACAAGCCACAAGTGCCCCGTTGCAACTAGCTATTGCCGTCCCGTTAGTCCTCTACATTTGACTTTCTCCGATATTTGTCTTTATGCAGTGTAATTTTGTCAGACGGTGGACATAGTGGAACGGTGTTAACCGTTGATGATGGAACGCCCCAGAGTGAATATCAATTCTGACATTGCATTTTCTTATATTATCAGGCGGCAATTGTTGTTTTACGAACTGGCCGATATAAAGTACACTTGGTACTAATTTATCCAATGTGGATGAATTCTACATTGAATCTTGTATTAATAATGTAGCTGTATGATTGATGGACGTGTCCTGACATGAGAGCTAAAACCGGAGGGACGTTTACGTTTGGCTATCAGGGGCTGTGGTGCCCTCACGCGACGTATGCGGCGAAAGTGCTCGAACAAGATGCAGATATGCAGTGGCTATAGCACCAAATGAGCAATGCTGGCCCCGCGTGAAAATAATCTCGTAAGAGCTCGTGTCCAAGGACGCATTAACTATATCACCATTCATCTTTACTGCTGCCGTTTGTCTCCGTACTCAATGAGCTTCAGCAGGACGCGACTGCTATTATCCTCCGCTACCCGCGGACTGACAACGCCATCATGCTCGTGTCTGCTGTCCCGATCCAGTCAACATCGTCCCCGGTTCTACCCATCCGCCATGGCCGCAAGTCTACTCAGCTCGCTCGCTACCTCCGAGTCCGGCACTCAGCCCGGCGCTCCGCTCTGCGCAGCAAACATCAGCATCGAAAAGACCGCAATGCCGAAGGAGAAGCTGCAGCCTACCAAGCTGGTCTTCGGGCACACGTTCACCGACCACATGGTTCAAATTCCGTGGAACGACAACGACGGCTGGCTTACCCCCAAGATACTGCCCTACCAGAACCTGTCTCTCGATCCGGCAACCTGCGTCTTCCACTATGCCTTCGAGTGTTTCGAGGGCATGAAGGCGTATAAGGTGCGTTTTTAGTGCTTTTCTCGCGATGGGAACTTTGAGCTTACTAGACTTTTCTAGGACTCTAATGGGAAGATACGGCTGTTCCGGCCCCACAAGAACATGGACCGTATGAGTAAGACTGCGGCTCGTATTTGTCTGCCAACTTTCGACCACGACGAGCTCATCAAGGTCATTGCAGAGCTCGTGAAGCTGGACAGCGACTGGATTCCTTCCGGACGCGGATATTCGCTCTACCTTCGACCGACCCTCATCGGCACCCAAGCCTCGCTCGGTGTTGGCCCCCCAAAGTCTGCCCTTCTATATGTGATCATGTCCCCTGTAGGCCCATACTACCCCACTGGTTTCAAAGCCGTCAAGCTCGAGGCCACCGACTATGCGATCCGTGCCTGGCCAAAAGGTGTCGGCGACCGCAAGCTTGGAGCAAACTATGCGCCTGGCATCCTTCCTCAGCGAATGGCCGCCTCGCGTGGTTTCCAGCAGAACCTCTGGCTCTTTGGCGATGAAGGCTATGTCACTGAGGTCGGTACCATGAATGCGTTCTTCGTCTTCCAGCTGCCCAACGGTAAATTCGAGCTAGTGACTGCTCCACTCGACGGCACCATTCTCGAGGGTGTCACCCGTGATTCGATCCTCGCTCTTGCCCGCGAGCGCTTCGACGAGGACAAATGGATCATTTCCGAGCGCAAGTTCACCATCCAGGAGGTCGCCGACCACGCCACGGCCGGCACTCTCGTTGAGGCGTTTGGATCTGGCACTGCCGCAGTTGTTTCGCCGATAAAGGAAATCAGTTGGCGGGACCAACCTATATACGTGCCGTTGCAGCCCGGAAAGGAAACTGGCAGAGTTGCAGAGCAGATGGCGCGATGGATTGCCGAAATCCAGTACGGAGAGGTCGAGCATCCCTGGAGTGTTCTCCTTAACTAAGAGGAAAGCAAGGAGTTGTACGTTTTGGCACATTTTGGTTCGTTATGGCGGCGGATGTACCGTAATTAGATACGACGTTTTGTACATTTTTGATGCATTGTATATGGGCATGTATATCAACTAGACGGTACACTGTGCTATTAGTGTAAAAGTAACGCACTTCCAAGTCTATTCTGTTAGGTTCACATATGATCTCGGACCGATCAATTACTATCAAACAAATCAGCATCCATCCCGTCCGCTGGCAACCGTAGCCATTCTGCAATCTAGTAACCCTGTACAAAATCTTCATCCTCTAATGCGAAATTAACTCGTCGTAATTGCCCGACAAGATCTTGTCAACAATGATGAGCTGCTTCTGGAGCTGCTGCTCCGGCGTCAAGCTCTTATAGTAAGCCTGATCCTGTAGGTACTTTTCCTCAGTTTGGAGACGAAGCTCTTCAAGCGCCCAGTGCTTCTGCCTATTACATTGTTAGTTTTGGCAGAATCGACATGAACGAGGTCAATCAAAGAATAAAAAAATACATACACATTCTTGTGTCCAAACATGAAATATAGAGTGATAAGTCCCATGATAGGAAGATATCCGTAGTAAATAAGTGGCTCCCAACCCTCCCTCTTCTTTTCTCTGATAACTTCCCACTCCAGATGACCCTCGTGGTCCTCGACCGGGATCTTATCCAGAATCTTGCCTTCCTCGGCATCTAAATCGCCCGCCAGTTTACTTCTCAGCTTTTCCAGGTCCGTAAAATACGCTTCCCGCTTATCCGCGGGAACGGTGAAATACTCTGAGATCTTGACGCCGTCGATGCCGGACCGGATGTACTCCCGCAGCCTAACAAGGCTTACTAGTTCCTCGTCGGTCGGAATCCGGGTCGAGCCGTCGGCATTTGTGTAGAACTTTGTTGCACCGGGAAAAGTGTTGAGGAAGTACTTGATATCGTCTTCCCATTGGAACAGCGGACTGTCTTTCGGGATCTCATTCGCGTAGTCCTTAGGATCGAGTGAGCGAGCATAGGTTCGGAGCGATTGTGGTGTCCGTGGGACGAGGATTGGTCGCGCTATACGCGACGCACGCGTTAACTGAGCGAGAGGGAGACGAAATGGCATAGTGGGCCAATATTATATATATCCTCTATATGACCATTAATTCAGTATATACGCATGTCTATGCCAATCATCAAGTACCTCGTTTAACAATCACGAGATTGCTTGCTCTAAACAATCTTACTCACCCGTACGGTACACTAATAACAATGATAAACGCACTCAACAACGTCAACGAACAACCGATTTACTCTGGCGTTTCTCGGATATAGTGCTGATCACACTGTTGACACCAATTGGGAGTAACAGTGTTCGCTACATCGCAACTTGGTGCAATTGAGCTGCATCCCCCATTGGCTTGCCGGGCAGTACGTAAGTGTATAGCTGTAGTATCTATTTGTGCCTACTTCCGGACTGAGCGCTTTGGCACTTCCTTGCAAACGTGACAAATTGTAGTGACTGCTTTTTGTGATTTACGGTAGGGTTAGTAGGGCAGGTCTCACCACCCACAACAACAGCGTCGGGGCTCATTCACTATCGGAGGCATTGCAAGGTCATCGACATCCAGTATTACTTCTCTCACACCAATCACTAGCAATGAAGTACATTCAGTCCGACGAGCTCCTTGAGGTTCCTGAGGGTGTCACCGTCTCGATCAAGTCCCGGATCGTTGTCGTCAGGGGTCCCCGTGGTACTCTCACGAAGAACCTCCGTCATATCAATCTCGCATTTACCCAGGTCGGCAAGAGCACCATCAAGCTCACCGTCCACCATGGCGACAGAAAGCACGTTGCCGCGCTGCGAACTATTAAGACCATCATCTCCAACATGATCACCGGTGTCACTAAGGGTGTGTATTTTATATATGAAGGGAAGGATTTATCAAATGGCATCGACTAACCGATGACAGGCTACAAGTACAAGATGCGCTACGTCTACGCGCATTTCCCCATCAATGTCAATGTCCTTAACGACGGCAAGCAGGTCGAGATCCGCAACTTTTTGGGAGAAAAGCGTGTCCGCACCGTCGACGTCCTTGATGGTGTTAGCGTCGAGATCTCTACATCCCAGAAGGACGAGTTGATTCTCAGTGGTAACTCGCTCGAGAACGTTTCCCAGAGCGCCGCCGACATTCAGCAGATCTGCAGGGTCAGAAATAAGGATATCCGAAAATTCTTGGACGGTATCTACGTTTCTGAGCGAGGAACCATCATTGAGGAATAAGGGTTGGGGTGATAGTGTAATGGGTGTTTGTGGTACAACGAACAAAAGAGCATTTTCAAAAAGTTTCGGTTGTATAATGTATAAATAGAAAGAGGGATATGAACGCACTAGTCATTTGTCCATATCATTTCTGCGCTTAGGTAAAGGCATATCAATAGTGTGTTGATAACCGCAAGGCAAATGAGGGATGGATACAACAATACGGCGGCGTATTACCGTTAACCCAACTACAACCTCGCCGCATGCCAAATTGTCTCAACTTAGCAATTACCTTTATTATTCTATATCCACCAGCTGTTTGGCGGCCGAATGGCCAACGAATATTTATTGGAATGCCGTAAATAACATTTTATGCCGAGAAACATGATGCTATTTTGAAAGTTATCAAATAGCAACAATTCTGCAGCGGGAGGAGGCGACACCTCATTTTATGGTCAATATAGCACATGAGCAGTCTCCCTACAGCACAAAATGTAACTAATGCGAACTATCGTATGAGACGGTTGGATGCCTGCTTCGTTCCACGCAAGACATATAGACTCTCTTCAGTGCGCGGCCACTAGAATTAGCAGAAGTAACTCAAAACTGCAGAGTCACATCAGCCTTTTTTCGAGAATGATATTAATGTCCGTGGGGTAGGTAGTCGAGTTGAAAATATTATGCAAAGGGAAGTAATGTTAGAGAAGTGACGTAACGACCGAACTCCCACCGCATTCCTCGTAGTTCGCTTTTGCGCGATTGCTATGTAAACAATATATAAGCTCTCAATCTTAATTCGCGCACCACATACAGCAGTCATACTCTTAGCTTGATCTCATTATTGTCACTGTACACGCTGTAATATGCCGGTCCCAGTTCAAAAACCGAATCAGGAATCAGGCACCAAGTCTAATTCAAATTCGGCAGCAGACTCATCCACAGATTCCGAAACTCCTCATACCACCGATTCTAGGAAGAGGAGGGCCCCACGTATAAACACAGACGATGATGGCCGTCGTGAGCGTGAGCGGATTGAACAGTTGTATGAGGAGAGAATGGAAGAGGAGTACGCGAAGCGAGAAGGAGGCGCATGATCCCGGCAGATTGGCATGCTCGTGTACCTGTGTTTGGTTGCAAATGTAGTGTAATATGTGCATAGTGGCTTTTTGTTATAGGAAATGGAATATAGTAAGTTTCAGATAATCTCATTGTCTATAATTCCCTCAATATGGACTGTCCTTTATTCTTGTCCAATGGCGCAGGTATTATTGTCGGAATAGGCGCAGTCTTTCGATTGTGTACTTATTTCAGTTACGCAGTAAGCTATACCAGTGGGAAGGCCAAATTATGACTCCATAATAAGTTCAGTTAGATGATCCTGAGACTCACGAGTAGCAATTAGGCCATTGTAATAATCCGCGAGCAATCACCGCTTCGCCGTAGTGATTGAATGATTCCATATTTAGTCATCAGGAAGTAGTAGAACGACTCAATGTACTGCGGGCATCTAAAGCAGCCTTTAGTGTGTTGACGCTAAGTTACCTCGTTTCTATGCCAGCGGCTGGTTCGTGCTCACACGTCCCGGTTTAAACTTGGAGTCTCGTTCACCAATCAAATGTCGCCAGCTTCAACAACTCACCGACTCACCACCTCGCATTTACACAAGTTCTTGCTCCACATTCGAATTCTACGAACAAATCGAACTAATTGCCAGAAATCACAATGGCTTCTTTCGTCAGCGATCCTTTTGGCAACTCGAGCCCAGAATTGTTAGCCAAAGACAAAGAGACCTGGCGCCAGTCCCTCTCGTATCTGACCTCGCTAACGCCCGATGCGGCTATCGACTTCCAGTGGCCAAAGGAGAAGCCCTTCAAAGTTGAAGATCATCCTGAGATGGTTGAGGCTCTTTCGCAGAGACTGTCGATTATGGATTATAAGTCAGAGGCGTTTAACAAGATCTGGTCCAGCAAGAAATAAATGTAGACAATTGGTTGGAATGCAGGAATCGATTTTGATTAAGGTCGACTATTGGGATGTTTGGATTCTACGGTCAGGCAGTAGGAGATATTTGACAGGTTTATCGCAAAGAGATAACTTAATGGACCCTAAGTCCGCCGTTGTATCCGCACATTAGCAAGCATTAGTTGAATTATTTGCATTCAGTCTCATCTTAGAAGGCATGAATGGCCAACATAGATTTCAGAGCCAGATATTCCAGTAAGATCGGAAATATACTCGGGAAGACTCCGGGGAGACTACACGGGTCTTAATGGGTTGAAATTGTAAACGCTTCCTGTAGCTTCCGATTGAGCGCAGGGGCTGCAGGTTTGCGATTTAGATCCCACATGGCTCTAAGCAGTGTTCCATACACCACTGACCCGAAACATTGTACAAGCTCGAGCCAAGTCTGGGATATCTGTCTTGACGGTATTTAATTATATTCAAATTTCTACGGCGAAGTCATGCAAGCCCTTGGTATCGATGTACGTCCGAATTGTTGGGACCTGAGTTTAATCGCTAAGGACAATTGTTTAGCACAAAAAATACCCCGATTATTCATATCATGAGACCTGCTTTTGGACTTAGCAACTAGAGGTATTACGAATTTGGTTTACCAGAGCAAGAGAGTTACGAGGTCAGTTTAAGAAGAGCATTTCGGAAAACTTCTTTAGCTACTATTATGCGCTAAATAAAAGTATATCTACAACACCCAGGCTGCAGCTCAGGAGGCACTCTAAGGACGATGGAACGCCGAAGAAAGACACGAGAAGATGCTACCTAGTCTCCATGTGGTTGATCGACTGAGATATTCATGCCGATAGGATTACCATACATGCAATGCATATTAGCTAGAAGTTTAACTGCAGTTCTACTATAAGACCAACGGGTCACTTTCCCACGCAAAACCGCGAGAACACGACTCCCAAAACGTCTTCCACACCGGTCGTTTCTCCTGTGATCTTCCCAATGGCCTCCGCGGCATAGCGGATCTCCTCCGATGCAAACACGACATCGTCATCTTGCGCATGCTTCAGAAATCTCTGTAAACTTGGGACGACGTCATTTCTGATGATTTCCTGTACGCGCAATGAGGCACTAATCGGTGCACCCGAGACCATGCCGGCCAATCCCTCAAAAGAATCTGCCAAGTATCGGGTGAGCCTTTCAATTCCGTCACCTTCCGTACACGATATTGGAAATATTCGTTCGTCAGAGATGTTAAACTCCTCTTTGATCTGAGCAATCAGAGCCGGTATTTCGTCCTCGGGATCCCACAGCATGTCTATTTTATTCAGCGCGACAATTATAGTCTTCTCCTTAGTCTCTATAGGATCCATGACATCGTTATGTAAAATATCATCATCTCCGATTTCCTGCAAGGTCAGAATCTCGTCCTTGATGACCTTGTGCCACTGAGAATCCTCCGTCACTGCAGGAATTACCGCAACAACGACATCCGCTTCAGCTGACGCTTGCTTCGCACGAATGATCCCTTGGGCCTCAACGTCGCCAACTGCACTAGCCGGCCGTAGGCCGGCAGTGTCTGTCAGCACGATCTTGTAGCCACCTAGTTCCAAGCCGATCTCAACGACGTCACGCGTAGTGCCGGGTGTGGTACTCACGATCGCTGCGTCTCGTCTTGCCAGTAAATTTAGCAAAGACGACTTACCCGCGTTAGGCGGACCTAGCAGCGCTAACTTCACCCCGGAAAGTAAAATCTCAGATCGGTCGATCTGGTGTGAATGTCTTTGTATAGCAGAGAGCAGCCTTGTCGTATTCGCTATCGAATCATGGAAGAGAGATCCAGACGTGTCGAAGTATCCTTCCTCAGAGAAATCAATGATCGCCGCCATCAATGCTGAGATTTCGAGAAGTTCCGTCTGCCACGAATTGTACAGCCGTCGCATATATCCCTGCTCAGAAGTTAGTCAACCCGTATGATACATATGCAGCATAACTAAAGGAGAACAAGATCAACGTACACCAGCGGCAGTAACTGCAGCTACTCGCTGCGTTTCTGTCTCGGCATCGATCATCCCAGCGACGCCTTCCACTTCAGTAAGATCCATTCTAAAATTGGCGTACGCACGTCTCGTAAACTCGCCGGGGTCGGCATACCGCACAGGCGCGCCCCCCATTATCCCTAAGTCGCTGGCCAGTTCGACGTCGTCACGTTCGCGACCATAGGCAACGATAGCATTCATAACTGCGTTGATCACCGCGCGGCCACCATGCACATGAAGTTCGACAACGTCTTCGCCGGTGTACGATTTCGGTGCCGGGAAGAAGAGTGTTAAGGCGTCATCTATGATCTCTGTGACTGGAGCTGATGTGGAAACTATAGGAGCATACAGCCGACGAAGTGTGGCGGTCCGCGGCGGGGACGGTATTGTGGATCGCGTCAGTCGTTGTAGGATCTAGACATTATAAGTACATCTATCGTTCACAGTCAGTCTTTCATATAGAGTACGGCATACCTTCTGACTTCTAGGACCAGAGAGACGAATAACGCCAATGGCGGCCCGACCAGGAGCTGTGGAAAGCGCATATATTGTTGATGTCGAAGTAGATGACCATCGTCGGAAAATGGTTGCAGAAATAAATAGGACGCGTCTGACCATCACTGTCGTTTGTCGCCCCAGCAGACCATTGTTGTAGGATTTGCTAGAGCAGTGAGCAAGTCATTAATGCGGCTTCTAAAATCCTAGGCTGACCCCTGAAATCTCAACGCCGAGAAAGAACAAAAGATCGCCTTACTTAAAACTACTCGAGATATCGACACTGAATCCTGCCACCCACTGCGCAGTGACTGTTACTGCGCAACGTCGATGTCTCATTTATATTTATCGATTTGTCGATTGTCTCTTAAACGGCAGAGGTACTCGTGCACAATACTAGCCCGGAACTTCGTTACGACCCGGTATCGACTTAAAAATTCCGACGACAATGCAAAGCCAAATCCCGAATCCTCCGAGCTAGAAACAACCCGCAACACATTTATCCCACGAAGTCCCTACAAACGTCTCACATTCGAGCCACCCCGTTTGCCCAACAGTCCCTATTCCGACACCAAAACAATCTCAACAAATGGACCTGATGCGCCAATCAAACCCCGGGGCCGACTGAAACGACATTTAGCCCTCTTCATCGGTCTCGGAACCTCGATATGGCTAATGTGGGTTGTGAAGATCATTTTTTTTACCGAGAAAGTCGATCCGGCAGATGCTGCATCGGCGCCAGCGCTGGATTCGCACTCGTTCAGCACGTTTGTACTTACCCACCGGCAGGAAGTCGGGCGCGATTGTGTTATTTTGGAGCTTTCGCCGCCGTGGGAGAAAGTGCGGCATTTGCAGGAGCGGCGGACAAAGTATAAGGTCCAAGAGGACCCGCGGGATCCCATCGGCGCCGGAGATCCGGGGATTGCAGGGTACTGGGACGGTAGCAGGGTATGGTCGGTTGAGGTTAAACAGCCTGATTTGCAGATATCACGAAAGTACACTCCGTTACCTATGTACTATGTCCTTGGGCTCAGGCCGGTTACCGAGGAGGACGCGACAGATGCCGAGAGCGAGAAAGAAATCAGGAAAATGCTCTTAGAGCGGACGGCATTGCTAAGGATGGTCGGCGACAACGAGTCTGATGAAGCTAAGCTCGTACTTCTTGTGAGGAAGTACGACGACGGCGAAGTATCGCGGTGGCTATATTCCAGACCTGTCGGTTCACGGATTCAATTGCGAGGACCGCATATGGAGGCCGAATTGCCGACGTCGGTACATCCTCGTTCGATAACAAATCTCAAGCGCAGGTACAAAGAGCACAAAGCGGAGGATACGCCAAGACTACGCAGACCTATGCTCGACAACCCATCCAAAATGTCTCCTGAACTGCACCCGGATGCAAGGGATATCTTGTTCTTTGCCGGTGGTACTGGTATCGCGCCTGCATTGCAGCTATTGTTATCCAAGAATCCAATTCCAGGTAAGATAATCTTGCACTACTCCGTTCAAGATAAGAAAGATATCGTGCTTGCTCGGTTTTTGTATTTCCTCGAGAAAACCGGGCGCGCAGAAGTGCATTACCACATTGACAGCGAGGGAACAGCCCTTAAAGCGAAAGACGTTCTCAAACCATGGACGAAGAATATCGAGGCAAGGCCGCGAAAATACAAGAACACTGAAAACGAGACCTGGGATATAGAGCAGTATAAGTCCGCGGTTGAGCTGCATGATGCCCAAGTTAAGAAATATAGAGGCAAGTTGTCGTCCAAGCCTGTATACGCGATTGTGTGTGGCCCTGAAGCGTATGTTGAATACGTTGCAGGAAAGCGAGCTGACGTTACGACCGTGTCCGCGCAAACGGGATTAGGCCACTCTACTGCTGATGAAAGTGATCAGGGTAAAGTGGGCGGATTATTGGCCAAGAAAGGATGGGACGAAACGAACGTCTTCAAGCTGTGATACAGCAGCATTTGGCATTAATGTTGATAGAGTAACGAGAATGGATAGAACAAGCAATCTGCAAACTATGTAACAAAAAGCACGCATTAAATGATATCATTTCACAAGAAAGCAAACAGAAAACTGCATATTAAACGTCAACTGTATACAATTTAAGCATAAACCAATTCAGTCCGACCGATAATAAACTCCTCATCGAAGCAAATCAAAGCAAAGCAATCATGACAATCCTAATAAATGACAAAGGTGACGGAAACTACACAACGATCACGATTCATACTCCTCCATTGGAATCGTATCATTCACGACTATGATATCTTTGGAGAGCAATTCTCGGAGCACATCACTAATAATAACTTTTCCAGCCTCAGGCTTGAGCGGTAGGGTCTTGTCAGGTAAGCCAATACCCATATGCCCGTTCATACTCGGATGATTCGAGCGAGGCGTTGTCGGGAATGAAGCTGAATTGGACGGCTCCTTGTTTTTTCTATCAATCGCGTCTACCGTCCTCTGAAACCGATAAAATAGGACCTCGGCACGCGTGAGTGTTTCTTCTAGGTCAATAGTCTTGGAAAGCTCGTTCATATACTTTAGTACCTCATCGAAATGCTCGAGATGCTCCATGATGACATCTTTGTGCTTGTCGAGAATGGCGAGCGCGACGAAAAGGACAAATTGACTGCTAAGGTAATCTGTCCACAAAACCTCCCAGAGTCGAAGATCGTCATCCCACTTGAACTCGCGCTTGAACCAAACTAGTAGCATCCGGAAAACAAAAAAGAAATTTGTCGAATCTGCTTTCTCCAAATGCGTGTAGAGTTGGGGCTCCATAAGCTGCACGAGATTGTCTAGGGCCAGCAGCTGCCTATGCATGCCTGACTGATCGCGCAAAAAATTCCGTTGCATGCGATTCATAAAGCCTACGAAAGCCCAGAAGGCCACGGCATCATCCTGAACTACCGCGTATATAGGTGACAACAGATCGCTCATTCCCTGCACATATCCCAGAGACTTATTGTACTCGTTATATGTGATCAGCATATCTTTCAACTGCTCCAAGTGTACGTTTGTGCCAATGTTCGCAAATGGTGAATCTGGATCAGGGTGTGGCGTATCTTCGCCGGCAAATAGTGGAACATTCCGGTCTGTCCGATGCACGTCTTTCTCAATGCGATTTCGCTGGTCCTTCCACACGGTATCGATTTGCTGCCTGTCAATATCATCCCACCATTGCCGCTTTAGTCTGAAATATTCGTCCCGCTTTGCCGCCATTATGGATTGTCGTTCTATTTGTGAGCTGTCCCACGGATAGACGCCTAGTAGAAATAGCCAAGCTTCACTTCGAACGTCTCGCGATAGTCCCTAACCGAGTTAGCGTCAGATATGGTAATATGCTATTTGGTCGACTTACTCCATGGAAGACGCGCTCCTTGACTTCACTGACGGTAACACATAATCTGCCAGACGCATCAAAGAACGCCTTCCATTCCTCCCTAGAAACCTCATTTCTCCGCTCAACCCTATCATCGACAGATAATATGTCTCCTGCCATAGAACCTATCTGATCGCCCACAACGTCGGTCCACACTATCTTTGTTTTGTTCCGCTCAGCTTCCTCTGAGATCGACATAGCCCACTTGGCAAGATAGACACGCGCACTATCGAAATCGTCACCGAGTTGTCGGACTTCCGGGACATTCAGCATGGCCCGCACTGCCGGCGGAGAATTGCCAATAACATCATTGGCCGCTCTCCGCGAGAAACGAGTGACTCTGGCTAGCCGCTCTAGGACATTCCATCGCGCGTCTTTGATAATCCTCGAGAGGGACTCATCGTTCACTTTTTCGACCCGAGCGTTTGGCGGTGTAAACGAGAGAAGGTCGTCTGGATCGGGGTTGATGAGATATAATCGCTGCTCGAACGTGGATTTCTCAACAATTGTGTACTTGCGCAGGTACTTCATGAACTGGTCGCCGCCCCAGAAGAGGTCACCGTCTTGAGCGAAAGGTGTGAAAGTCTTGTTTCGCATCTTTTGCTGCAGTATGGTGCTCTGGCTCTCAGCGTCGTGGAAGAAGAGTGCCGGGATAACGTCTTCTGAACGGGTGTGGATGATGACTGATCCCCACCACCAGCCGAGCGAGGGCGGCCGAAGCATGATGGAGTAGATGCGGTGGAGAGGGACTGCGAAGGCGTAAGAGGATATCGAGGCAAAGGTCGGTACTGGCACGAGGACTTCGCGTGTGGAGAGGCCGTCGTCCATATTGAGATCGACCTTCGAGTATGCTGCGATCTCGCTAGTTCGCATCTGTGACTCTGGTATCCAGGCAAGCAGGATGTCCTTTTCTGCGCCACCGGGCGGACGCACGAGCGCTATGAAGCCGGGGATGTTGTCTTTTGCGGACGATGTCGGGTGAACGTAGACCTTCGATTTGGCAAATAGCAGTGTGCCGCGAGTCGATGGCGACGGCATACTTGAGGACGAAGTGGGAGCTGGCGATGCTGAACCGGATTGTGGAGGACAGGAACTAGGATTATAATAGGCGGACGACATTCGTACGCAGATGCTTGCGCGGCGACACTGCACGCGTCACGTCAAACTAGGACCCGAATTTGACTGTAAAGAACTTATGAGTTGATGTACTGCCCGAGGTGGCGATGTTCTTTTGCGACGGCAGGCCAAGTATAATATCTATGTTGGTGTCGATTGGACAGAGTAAATACGCATTCATCTCTGACAAACTCTTATGTTCTGCACCAAATTAGGAGGTACCGCACCGCCAGAGCCTCGGCGATTGCGCGGCGTTCCCAATGCGGTTCCAGTTTCGTCATCCCGTGGCTACCAATACATTACTACTCAAGTAACCAGAATTATTGTTCAATTTAATCCCGTTCAATACTCATTTTAATCCAAATTTAAGCATAATATATGAGGTTAAACGAGCAAGTACAGAAACGCAGCTTCAATGGCATGCCTGTGGTGACTCCCACTCCAAGAGTTAATAGAGGCTCTGTAAGTTCAACGACGGACAACACGGTGCCTGTAATTTCTTCTCTGCACTGAAGGTTGACTGTTCCTTCCCAGAACAGACCCTGGCCCCGAATCTAGGCATTTAATTGTTCAAACCAAAAACTACTAGTTAATTGATTAGGTAACTCATGCCCAATTTAAACAGATCACCATGAACGCCATTAGCATATACAACTGATCGCACCCCTCATACATTCAATATCCTCTATGTTTCTGCTGTCGTTCATAATATTGCAGCTGTTGTGGATGCTGATTTCTCATCGACACTTCTGGACTTGTAATTGTCGACATCGACGCCGACATCCCACCCCCACTGACCCCGCTCGTGGACGAAATAGAGCTTTGTATACTAACACTGCTGGCCGGACTCGCTGGCCTCCGTCGGAGTTTCTCACGCACTCGTGACTCGCCACTACTCCGCCGCGAGTCGACAGTGTCGAAACTGCTCCTTAGAGTGGGATTGTTAAACGTTGATGATGGAGTTGACGAGTGCACGCTAGGGGCGTATGCTCCCGGCATAGTATAATCAGGCATATTCCGGGAGGGTTGGGCATGAAGCTGTTGATGGGACCGCTGGTATACATCTTGCAAAGACGGTTTCGAGATTGATCGCGGTGGTGGATTTGGCAGCCTCGCATTTTCACGCACTTGATATCCCTCTTGAGAGGAATGACTTGCAACTGGTGACGCCTTCACCGTTGTCGGATGATGAAGTCCAAGTGGGGCGTTCCGTCTGCCTGAAATCGGAGCCTTCACAGGCAGAGCCTCTCCTGTGCCGCCTAGAAATATCGGCACGTAGCCATATGTCTGCTGATAGTACTTCACAAGGACTTTGTGCACCTGTGTCTCTTCCTCTGTGTCTCCGTCCGTATCCCCGAATAGCGGGACCGCTTGTTGTCCATACTTCTTGATCGTGCTCCAGAAGCCTGTTCCACTCTGAGAATTTGTTGATGTCATTCCAATTGTTGTATGCGGCTATTGTGGTACTCTAATAGTTACGACCAATAGAATTGAAGTGGATTTGAGTACACTATACTGTTGATCCTGGGGGGGGGGGGGAGCCGAATTGGCCCAGCGCGCTGGTTGGGTCTCACTCACGTGACAAGTGCAACCAAGATGTGATGTTGCGGAGACCGCGGTGGTGATTTCGCGCCAACCGAAACCGCTATGGATTCGTGAATCCTGGCAATGCTATTTCTATGGAAGTTGGATGTTCACATGGCAAAAATACTTAGGCGTAGGTGGTGACGGGGTATATTATCAAAACTAATCTTGTTCCGCGCTCCAAGCTTCGCGCTACGATATCTCTCTATGTCCCCGCCGTTCCGCTTTTTGTTAACCAATTCATACTATTCGCTATTTGAAGACTGACGCATCAAGCTTACGACATCAATAGATCTGTCAATAAATGGCAAGCGATCTTCTACAGGTAAATCACGACAATTAGTTCCAGCTCATAATGTGCTATACGTTCAGATGGTTTCTCAAAAGCTGACTAATTTCACTTTGCGGAGCCTAACTAAAGTAAGTTGCAGGATGGTATTTTTCAAGAAGGATACTTCGTTATGTCGATGATTGTGGGCGATATAAGTCTATCTCAGCAAATGATCCAATGACGCAGCTCCTCCACCAAGTAGGTTTGATATTGTACTACCAGCTGGTAGAAAACCGTTTGTTACACAATAATGTATTACTTCCACGGCTGCCTATCGGATAAATGCTGTTCCACTGTGCATAGTATTTGTCAAATTATTTTTATGAACGAATCCAAAATTTGTCTCACTACTAGAAGTGTCACGGTGATCAGGGTAACTGTTACCCGAATGAATTTCAGGGCAATGGGCTTTCCACTTGCTCCATGTTTAAACTGGGCCAAACACCATGGCCTCCACAGTGATCGCTTGAGCGGCATTCTAGATCGGAGGTCTCTGTGTGTTCTCTGATATCGGGACTATGGTCGATACATGTTAAGACTGCCGAGCTGTGAGCATGTTCTCTTGTCTCGGACAAGCAGCGCAGGCTGATACCGACTTTGGGCTTGCAGAGCAGCCAACCGGAACGCACCCGCACCGAATTAAGATCAAGCCAGCCTACAAACGTGGCCATCATGGCACTAATGGCACTTACTGTTTAATACGCCATGCGCTTGTCGATCGTTAACTCGCAGCGATGGGCCCTCGTGGTCAGGGATGTTAAGGTTTAGTGATCGACGCGTCCGCGGCCGAAGAGTGCCTCGACTAACGTTGGGATCGAGCCACTCGGCATCGTCATTATGCCTCGCCTGGAAACGTTCTCTATTCTTTGCAGAAACACAAGCATACGCCGCCTTCCAGATCGTCTATGCCGCCGATCTCTCGCCTACGTCACTCTTTTTGTCCATCTCCTCAGTCGATAAGCCGAAATATATAAGACTGGTTCCGAGTATGCTTGTCGATATGCTGCCGACAGTCAACCAGTCGATATGGCTACCACCACTGCCACCAGACCTACCAGCATTACGGCGCGAGAAAATGACATTGAGCGCAAAATCCAGCTCTACGGCATAGTCCAAGGTAATGTTGCGTGCATCCCGTGATTGTGACAAGACAGGTAACTGACTCTCAGCAGCCTTCAAGCTTGGGAAGATGCCGACGAACGACCAGATCGATGTCGCGCTCAATTCTTTCCTCGCGACCGATTTCATGAACCTGGATTCCTCATTATGCCGAAAGCTCTCTGAAGAAGGCCGCACCTTGCTTAAGGACTTCGCCAATGTCGTCGAGAATGCAAAGGTGCTGGTGCTTACCAAGAATTACGACAACCTCTTCCAAGAGTTCGTTTGGCATTCGTCCAAATTAAGCATTAGCGAGGCCGAGGCTGAACTTACTACCACAAGTACTGGTGAGAATGCCGAGAAGGATACCGCTACATTGTACGACCACGATATTGTTAAAGGATTGAAAGATCTTGGAACTTTGATAATCACCAACGGCCAGTTCCGAAAATTGTGTAGGTTCATTTTTCACCTTCTTGACCGATATTGGCATAGACCTGGATTCTAATAATACGCAGTGACCGATGGTATCACTCTTCTTCGCGATATGGCCGCAGATGTGGGCTCCAGAGCCGCTCAGAAGGTTCGACCAAGTGAGGAACAACTGGCCCAGATCGACGAGCCTGCTGCTGAGGACACCTGGACAGAGGCTCCTGATTATTCCAAGCTCAACCGGGCCCGCGAAGCGCTCAAGAAGGAGAATGTTGATCGCGACCAATTAGGCCAAGCTCGTGAAGAGATTAATAAGGCGGCCGAAGCCAAGAACCGGCGTGTTCAACGTGCCAAAAAATATCTGAGCGAGAGGATCCCCAAGGATCGTCGTGACCAGGTCGTATTCCGTCTTAAGAAAATGGTTGTCGAGATCCAGGGTCATCCTGACTATCAAAACGCGATTGACTCCCTTCTCGATCTCGCCGAGACTTACAAGGGACATATAGGAACTACTGCAGATAAGTCTCAGAGTCAGCTCAAAAAGATCAACGAGAACGATCATCTCCAGCTTGCGCAGTCCAATTTAAAAGCTAGTCTCCTGTGTCGTCTACAAAGGACATACTAATTAGAGTAGATCTTGATCGAACGATTTGCCAACAACACATCCCTGGATGATCTTTTCGGCATTTTCGATGATCTGTACGTTGATGCCGATAATGACCCAGTCCTCAAGGGATGGTTCCGGGACTTGGACTCCTACGTTCGAAAGGTTCTCAAGCAAAAGGGTTATATCGTCAGCGACACCGCAAATCAAGACTTCAACCAGATCTACGATCGTGGAAATGAGATCTTTTCCCACCGTTACCGCGACTATGGCGACCAATTCAAGTATGAGTTCACTTACCTAATCGAGCAGTTCAATGCGGACCCTCTCAATAAGCGATTCGGCGATTCCCTGAATAGTTTCTTCAAAAATCTTAGTGATCAGAATGGCAAGGATGTATTCAATAAGCATCTCTCGAAGGACATCACTGAGGTTATTCTACCGGATCTATCGGAGAAGACGCGATATGTACCTCTACCTCGCATCGAATATACGGATCCCGAGATCGACGTTGTTGTAGAAAACTTGGTGATCGAATCCGGCGATTTTGCCCCGAACCTCATTGACATCCAGAACCACTCGTTCATGCGGTGGGGCCGCAAGGCTTTCTCGAAAGGGAGGCACGCCTCCTTCGTGGTCAAAGTATCTGGCATCCAGTGCAATCTCAAAGACGTCAGCTATTATGTCCGCAAGAAAAAGGGCTTCCCTTCACTCAGGGACACGGGTATTGCCGACTTTTTCCTTGGCTATGAGGGTTTAGGCTTTAAGATGAAGCTTTCTGCACCAGCTTCAAAGGACCGTAATAGGTTCTTCAACGTTGATGATGTCGAGGTCAAGATCAAGCGTTTGGACGTCAAGTTGAAGAAGTCGAATCATAAGTACGGTTCGTTCGTCATGGCTTAAATCATGCTAATATCTCTAGGCTTCTCTTCAATATATTCCGTCCTTTGCTCATAGCCGTTGTCAAGCCAGCGCTCAATGTTGTTCTCCAGAAGCAGATCCGCGAGATCTTCAACCAGCTCGATGAGACCGCGTACAAGATCCACCAGGACAAGAAGCGCATCGCAGCCGATATTAATAGCAATCCCGATATCGAGAAAAAGCCATCCACTATCGAAATGTACCTCCATGCGACCCGATCCGAGCTCCTGCGTCAGAAGGAGAAAAAATTACGTGAGAAGCAGGTTAAGGGCACCAAATCCGAAGCCAAGTTCAACGTAGCGATGACTCAGGACGATACGATTCTGAAGGACATTGTTCTTCCTTCTGGATTTACTAGCACCAAGGCCACCATCTACAAGAAGATGGCGGCTGAGGGCGATAGATGGATGTCTAAGGTGTTCAATATCGGCAGCGCTGCGCCATCGAAAAATATTTCTGCCCCTCCTGATATATCTCGCCGAAGTAGAGAGGAAGCCCAGCACGTCGATACTGTTAACGCTCCTAATGATGCAGCCGTCCGATCTACCGATCCCGGGAGACATTGCTTAGCTTCTGACTCGAATGCAACCAGATCGTCTGGGTCTGAGGGTATCGCTGCCGGCGTTGGCACGGGTGCCGCGGCTGGTGCTACTACTGCTAGCATGCTTCGCTCTAGCGGACAGTCTCGCCACGACAGTGGGCACGATGTTGGTATGTCGATGGCTAACGAAAGCGGCGGCTCTGGCTGCGACAGTGGATTGGATGCTTGCGGGAGCTCAGGTCCGCCAAAGCCCATGTCCACCGGCATCGCCTCGGATTATAACGACTGCGCGGGGACTGGATCTACAAGAGCCGTCCCCGACACCTCGAACACGACGGAGCCCGGTTTTACGACCGGACTGCCCGGAGCTTTCGATGGCCAGCCGTCGAGCCACTTGACGAGTTGACGCGCTAATTGAATATGTAAAATTATGGTGAATGATTTGGGTTGATGGCTCGCAATTGGAATGCTCACTTTCTCTGTAGTGTTTTGAATAGGTTTTACTCTGAGTTGGCCACATGCAAAACATAATTGGTAAGAAATTGGCAGATGATGAGCTGTCTTGGGTAGCACAAGAGAATTGTAGCAAAATAACATTGACTATTACTCATTTGCCCGGATCAAAGCCAGATTGTGGACATTCTTCGCCGATTGTCGGAAAGTTGTAGGCACACAAGATGCAAGCCCACAAAAGATTATGCGGATGTTTAGAAACCCTAGCCTTGCCCGTCGCAGAAGTTGGTTTGTGCCATCCAATAAATATTAATCGAAATCAGGCATGCACAAAATCTAGAGTACATCCGCTGCCATCCAAGGTTAAAGTCAAGTTGTAACGACAGTGTTGGAGACTATGTCGGAGCAGCCCGCTCTCGACGAGCTGCAATGGCGCGCTCCGGAATGGATACAGATGTTTGGTCTGCGGACAGATAATGGTGCGCAAGTCCAAATCCAGTACTACTACGGCATACAAGATCGCTAACAACTCGTACAGTTTTGGAATACTTTGCACAATCACCATTCTATGACCGGTCAAGCAATAACCAAGTTTTGAAAATGCAATCGCAATTCAACGCACCAGTCCTTCAGCCCAAAGAAGTCACACAAGCACTCTCGACTATGCGTGGTATCGAATTCGCGATCGCGATGGCACTGCCGGCGTCTGCACTGTGGATCATTCGCAAGCAAAACAGAATTTCTCCGAGTGAGGCCGTAGCACTCGCTACGTATTTCGTGATTAATGAGAATATCTACATGGCGCCGTCGGTGTATTCTATTATTTCGTCGCGGATGTTAGCCGGAGTACGCGGGTTGCGGGAGGCACTTGTTTTAGCGGCAGATAGGTTGCCAAAGTTTGCGCCCACTTTGGGATACACTTACTATCCGACCGCCCAGGAGGATGAAGAGACCGCGAAGGAGCGTGTGCAGGAGCAGATGATGGCACGAGCGTTGGCAAATGCGAGGCAGTTTGAGCTTGAGCAGTCGTATCTGAATATGCCAAATAGGGAATCACAGTCACAACAAGGATTGCAGAAATCGACAGTTCCGGCCGAATCGCAGGTTGGAGAGAAACACGGCCCTGGTGTGGTTGCTACTGCCGCGATGAAACGACGAAGGAAGAAAGAAAAGTAGCGTACGTCGATCTTGAAATTGTACGATAGCGATGTTGGATATGGCACAATATGTTGCAATGTACTATACAATATTTGCATTAAGTAGATTGCTCGTCTAGTTTCGCAACCAGGCTAGCTTTCCATCGCTCATAGGCTTCTCTCTCTTTAAGATGCTTTAGAGACTGGCGATGGCGCCTGCTTCGCAAGTGCACCGTCCATCGTTCTTCACCGACGCAGACAAACTTTTCGCCCTCATCCTTGCAGATGTCGCATTCATAATGCTTCCAGGCTTCTGGCCTGGCGCTGTTATCTGACTCCTGGGCTGGTTGTACCATGTCTTCCAAACCAGCAGGTACTAGCCGTGCCAATTCGATTTCTTGCCCACTCAAGAATTGCGACGCGATCTCAGTTGCTGGCCGCTCAACCTTCTCATCCCACATCGAAAGATCTGAAGCATCTAGTAGAACAGTCGTAATGTCATTGCCGGCTCCGGCTGCTGCAGCCAGCCATTTGCGTTTGATCCACCGAATTTGTGTGGTAGCGTACTTCACTGTTGCGCGTTTCATGTCCTCCAATCCCTTCTCACGATCCTCTACCTTCCCGCTCTCAATATACGGTAGAAATTCTTTGAATCCAATAACTTGCCAAATACCTCGATCCAATTCCGGTTCAGGATCAAGACTGAGATACAACTCGCTCATTTCCTTCACTTCCTGCAGCAAGTTCCCTTTATTCACCATATCGTCAACCCGACCCTGCAGCCTCGGATTCAATGCGTCGAGCTTACTCCACACCCAAAATACAAGCGTCCGATACCGCACAGGTCCGGTCTCCTGTGTCTGAGAGCGCTGTTTCTGCTCGGCGTATATATCACTCGTTTTCCGCCCCGTGGTCCAGCAAATCTCCAGAGCCCTCCTCAATTTCCTGCGATCCCGAGGATGAAACTTAGACGCAATAAGTGGATCAACCTCCTTCAACTTGGCAAACAACTCGTTCGTATCACATTCGTCCAGAAACTGCACTTGCCCTTCCGTCAAATCCTTCGACGGTGAAGAACCCGCGACAGTCGTATTTCGAATTAAAAACGACTGGATATAATAGTGCGTTCCACCGACCAAAATAGGGACTTTTCCTCTTGCGTGGATGTCGTCAACGACCTCCGCGGCCTCGTGTTCGAACTGTGGGAGACCGTACTCATAAGACCGGTCGGTTATATGGCCAAGTAAATGGTGCGGAATCCCGTGTCGCTCGGGGATGGGGTGCTTGTTTGTTATAGTGTCGAGACCATGGTACATTTGCATCGAATCTCCGTTTATTATTTCACCATTGAGGCGTCGTGCAAGGGCGACACTTAGCTTTGCGGTTAGTTAGCATCTCGAGTCAGACGAGACGACGTGAGAGTACCTTTGATTTACCCACGCCTGTTGTTCCGATTATGGCAATAAGATTCGGCTTTGGGAGACGCATTGTCGGTGGCGAAACAATGGACGGAGTACTGGCCATGTCATTTCCCTGGATCTTCAACTATTCGTGACATCTGCTTGATGTCTGGTTGAGCTCAAAATTTAAAATTTACAGATGCAACGTTGGGAGATTCGCGAGGCGGGGGCAATATTTGAAATGTAACTCCAGGAAAATTGAACATCCCTGTTTCTGAATTCGCTGCAATTCAAAATGACAAATTCCCGACTTGCACGACCGCCCAATGCAGAAAACACTGTGATGTTCGTCCTCTTAAATGTCGACTGCGGTCTCATTTCTCTATGCGCTGACAAATTGATGTAGAGTCTCAAGGGCGAGACTGTTTGATTCAGAAGCCGAGGAATCTTCTACCGAAGTAGAACCGAACGCAACCCCAGCAGATAGCGCGCCGTACTCTACTCTCAAGCTTGAATTTGCAGAGAAAACACCAGAAAGTCAACCCTCCGGGGATATTGACACTGACATCTATGGCGGTACGTTTTCGACGTAGCTTTTACATGAGAGATATCTGATTTATCGCGAGTTTAGACGAATTTGAATTCAGTTTATTTTCCACAGAGGCAAAGGTCGTCAAGATCGAAGACGCACCATTAGAGGGACCAGATTCTGCACAAGCAGAACCTTTCGCGCCGTTAGGGGTCGCGAATAAACGACCCGATTCATACTACTTTGTGAATGACAGGTACGTATCCCCGGTTCAAGCAATTGCTCTGGAGTGAAAAAAGAAAAAGATTAATTTTCTGGCATCTACAGCGACGACGCACGCATCCAGCGAATACAATCCTGCGCCATAAGTGGCGACGACATCATCGCCCAAGCAACCATTCTATGGGTAAACACTTAGTCATGTTAGGATTTGGAACTAAGCTAATATGGTGGATAGCCAGGCATGCAACAGCCATGGCGTGTTATGCATATCCCAGCACCGTCAGCAGCCACGAAGCGCAAGAAACCAAGCAAGAAAAGACGGATGATCCTCAAACAGCGGGCCGAGAAGCGAATGGCAGCAGCAGCGGATGGGACACCATTCAAGAACAACGATATGCGGAACTGGAAATTCTACAATTTTCAAAGGGTCCCAAAACCGACCTTGAAGAAGCCTCGAGGCGCAGCGAAGGAGAAGCGCAACAAACCGTATAAATTGGCGCTGTAATGCCATAATGTGCGATACGGAGAATGCTGTTTGGAGCAGTGTAAATTATGTCACGGAGTAACTCGATATATTGTATATTGTCCCAGATCGAACCAGACAACCGTACTTTCAAGCGTGGCACAATGATGATCAGCTGCCCACCGAAAATCCGACCACCCTGACGGCTCCACCTCGGAACGAAGACGCTTGCAGGACCCATTCTCCTTGTCGAGTGACGTGGCGCGACATCTCCATTGCGGAATCTGCGAGAGCCCAGCATCTCGTAAGAGCCAGTGACGAGTGTGTAGGTGAATGCTACAATGTACAAACTACGTTGTCATGCAAGTTTCCGAGAACCTCGACATCGCCCGACTCAGAATGAAACTGTCTAAAAGCGCGATTGGACCTAGCAGACGCAACGACCGCTCCAATTGTACCCACCGCGGCAACACCATGCGATGCATCGACAATTACCTACGCATTTCCCTGAACAGCAGTACTCACACTCGTACGGACCGATACCCGGATCTGCACACATTAGCGTGAACCTGTATCCTATTAATCACGCCTCTATGCCTTTCTAATACGCGTAGCAAAATTGTGGCGCAGCGTGGTCCCATATACAGATCAATTTATCCCAAGAGCGACAGACGATTTAAGACTTGTGAACTGCCAGACCCATGACCATGCCCCTGTGAGCGCGTATGACATTGTTTTGTTTGCGTTCTTAAAGATTCCAGACGATGAGATTCCCGTGTGGCCGGATACAAGGAAGTTACCTTCGGGCCCGAATTGGAGACACCGAACGCTACCGTCGACTCGCCATGCGCGGTGTTGGAATATTTACCGGCCACCGAATATCCAGATGAACGGCAGTATATTACCTCTATCCATATCGCCAAGACGCCAACAGCCAATCCATGCAATTTCAATCTTCCCGTTCTATCCGATCCTGCGAATTGAACTCAGCAGATTCGTGTACACCGCGCATAATGCCGAAGACCTCTTCTAGCCCGACTTAGTCTGCCCTTGCCAGGACTGGCTTTGCGCATACAGATCATAACACTTTACCGAGCACCCACGCACGATCGGGCATAGTAACAAACAGTAAAGTTATCTCAGTCATTCGAGCCGTCGTAGTTACGCCTTCTGAACCGAAGGGATCACTTTTCTGGTTCGTCGATGCAGACTCTTTGTCATAAGTTGCCGGGCCGCATGAGCCGCACACTCTCGATTGCGGCGTAAAAAGGTATCATTATTGCAGATACCGCTTAACTAGTCGCTAACTGCTTATGAAAGGTCGGAGCTAGCTTGAACGCAAACTAGTGTTGGCCGGGATTTCGCGGGTCAGGTCCCGGTCGTGTAGTTGATGTGTCGCTCGACTCCAGAACCCGACGCCAAACCACATGCTGATGGGCCTAACTAGCAGAGTGCAGACAGATTATGCATTTTTTGCAGTTGCGGAAACAACGTACACGATCACAGACTCATTCACATCACCAGTCAGCTAACTTGCCAACCTCCAAAATATTTGAGCATCCTTGAGAATGCGGACGGCAATTTACCATTGTCGACAAGTAGCAGCGGCTTAACGTCCCTCAGATGTATTCGTTGTTCCGCAATGGGCTGAAAGAACAGAATTGTGGACTTAAGAAAGTCTTTGGGTATGTCCAGCGATATCGGTCAAAAACCAAACTCTATTACGCAGCGATAATGTCACAAATGCCAAAAGAACTTGTATATATGCAGGAGTTCAAACTCAAACCCTGGCCGTCGAAAATTAGACGGACAAACTTTATTGAGCCGCCATGAACTGAGAATGATGAACTGATAAGACGTGATCGACAAGGCGTATTAACCGAGGAGACAGCGTAGGGCTCGAGTGCCAAAGCACCACAAAAGATGGCAGTGCAAACATAGACTATTCGTCGATAGGTTAGAATGCGAAAGAATGTAACGGGATTTCAGGATAAGATATTGTTTAATATTGGACGGTGGATCTGCGGCGTCGCCAAGTATCTTGGATCCTGGACACATCTCCATGAAAGGAAAGACGTCCAGAATTCATACAAAGTGGGAAGTGCCACTCAGGGTTTTACGGGGCTGTGCAGCAACTCTGGCCTGGATGATTATCCGTATGCGAGCAAGCAATCAGTTCATTTTATTGCAGACTGTCTCCATATGCGGCTACGGCAACACCAAGCCAGTGCTCTTGGCTATGGCGCTAGTTTGGCTTGTCGGGAGAGCGCAGTGGGACGGGCGACACAAACAATTATCGCGAACTGGCACGATTGGGAAGTGCCATTGATAACAAGAGGCAGTGAGGACCGTTCAAGCATGAATTTCAGAATTCATATGATATCCCAATCGCCGTTCCACTAATCACAAGAGCCCGATTTTAAATGAGACATGCCCGTGATAGGACGGCTGTGATAACGGTTTGTCGTGATGAGATAATACACCAGGGCTGTGCAATATTATTGCCTAACTAGGCAGACGCCATTTCACGCAACAAAAAGTGAGAATTGGTGTCGTAAGCACTAATCAAGTACAATTCTTAACTCATTCAACGGAAAATCGTGCTATCACTGTTTAGATGAACTCGTTATTTGCTGGTGATTGGAGTGATGAGAATCTCTTAGAGTTTGGCCGGGCGTGGGCACGGCTACGGCGAAAAGCTATGCGCCACTGTATGGCGAATATGAGGCATAAATGCATTAGCGAATTCTGTTTATGCAGGGGGGCAATTTGCACTGCCCCAATCTGCCAAGCCGAATGCGGTAAGGATGCTGCACACGGGACTTGACACACTTTGACCAGCAAAATGTCTTGTCCACTGTCTTGCAGAAATCACAGCAATAGTGCTGGACAAGATAATGTGGTATTTGCAGCAGACAATTGCGAATGGAAGCGCGGTTGAAGCTGGAGACGAATTGCAAAGGCCCCCGGTGAGACCGGCGACAGGGGTATTTAAGCTCGAGCGTTGTGAAAACACACCCAGTTGTGTTTATGCCTTTGCTGTGAAGTTACGTGGTGGAGATGAACGAACCCAAACTACAGCCACCTGAAGGCAGTCCGGTCGCGCCGAGAAACGCATATGTAATCTCTCGTAGTTAATAGTGTGGACTTATGGGCGCGACAGACACGGTCGCGGATGATGGGACCGACAGAATAACATTATCAAGGGCGAGTGAGCGGGCGCCTATTATTTTGTTTATTACTGCTCCACCGCCTCACCTCGTCTTCCCACGACTGGCCCTCAGCAAGGCAACTTCATCTGTCTGCCGGCCAACTGCCTTCAGAAACCTCAGTCTTTATCCGGTCCATTACCGCGTATTCTCTTCTCCGTGTCTAGTGTGAGTTTGCTGCCCCGTCACGGCACAGCTCCTTTAGCCCAAGGTTGTGTGTGACCTAGGCTTCTGCTGCGCCTACTTTGGCCAACTCCGCCTCGGAGTTGTCGGTTTCGAGACGCCGCCCAGCTGGTCTTCACCTGGAGGCTCGCAAATTCGATTTGTTCAGTTGTGTACGGCCATTGCCGACACCCGTATTCTTCTCGTCCTGCTGGCGACCCCGGCTGCGACTGTCATTTGTTTAGTTATAATTGCCATTCAGACTGGTGGCTTTTCGAGACACATATAATAAACCATGTCCCGGACCACACCACCTACCATACGGATAGACACTTCTGTGCGTTCTGCCATTTGGTGCTCGCAATAGTCTCGCTGCTAACTTCGTCAGGTCTCCGTTCAACCTTCTCCTCTCGCCACTCCGAAACTCGAGATCATGCCGCAAGATTGCCTGTCGCCAGAAGACGGGCGCAAATCGTCAGGGTCCGAGCTCTCGTCGCAGCCGACTATTTCGCCGGTAGAGGCTCTCAAGCAGGCTCTTCAAGAGGAAAAACCGGGTCTGCTTGACAGCACGCCTTTTGGAGTCTCGCCAAAGCAGCTCGGCTTGATAAACCACGAGGCCCAGTCACTCTATATCATGCAAGAGCTCGGTGGCATTGATGGTATCGCTAAGACGTTAAACACCGACCTGCAGTCTGGTTTATCTGTGGATGAGGACTTTAGTGTCCGCGAAGCAGTTTACGACAAGAATGTGTTGCCAGACAAGAATTCTACCCCACTCTGGAAATTGATGTTGATTGCTTTGTCCGACAAGATGCTGATTCTGCTGTCCGTTGCTGCTGTCATCACCTTTGCCCTGGGAATGTACGAGACTTTTGGCACGCCAGTAACGTACGACAAGCAGGGCAATCCAGAACCGAAAGTTGATTGGTATGATCTTTGATTTACATACTGGACTTACTTATACTTACCAACACTTTGCAGGATCGAAGGTGTTGCAATTCTGGTCGCTGTCGTCGTTGTCGTCTCAGTCGGTGCCCTCAACGATTGGCAGAAAGAACTCCAGTTCGCCAAGCTGAATAAACGCAAGGACGATCGTGAAGTGAAGGTCATTCGATCCGGCAAGACAATCAATATCTCTGTCTTCAACGTTCTCGTCGGCGATGTCATGTTAATCGAGCCTGGAGACATGGTTCCGGTCGATGGTCTCTTCATTCAAGGGCACGGTGTCCGATGTGACGAGTCTGCTGCGACCGGAGAAAGTAACGCGTTAAAGAAAGTCCCGGGCCGAGATGCGATGGGCGCTCTCGAAAAGCTCGGCTCATCTGCGACTGGCAAAGACTTGGAGAAGATTGACCCAATTGTTCTATCTGGTTCTAAGGTTCTCGAAGGATTCGGCACCTTTCTCGTCACCGCAGTAGGTCCCAATTCCGCTCACGGCAAGACTATGATGGATCTTCGAAGTGACGAAGGAAATGAAGTCACACCTTTGCAGTCCAAGCTTAATGCCATCGCTGAGGAGATTGCGAAGTGGGGTGGCGGAACCTCGGTGTTGCTCTTCTTCGTTCTCTTGTTCCGATTTCTAGGCGAGTTGCCTGATAACCACAGGACGTCGACTGAGAAGGGCGAGCAGTTCATGCAGTACCTTATTACCGCTGTTACTCTTATCGCCGTCGCTGTCCCCGAAGGTCTTCCCCTTGCCGTCACGCTGGCACTCGCTTTTGCTACTAAGCGAATGCTGAAAGACAACAACCTTGTGCGCGTTCTCAAGTCTTGCGAGACCATGGGAAATGCCACTACTATTTGCTCCGACAAGACTGGAACTCTTACTCAGAATAAGATGACCGTCGTCGAAGGCACCGTCGGAGTCGACACTCAGTTCTCAGCAAACGCAGATGCCAGCAACGCCAGCAGTAATGAAGAGTCTATTTATACTGAGAAGTTAGCACCCGAGATCGTCCCAATCAACAGCGTGGGCTCGCGCTTGTCGCCCGTGGTCAAGCAACTCCTACTCCATAGCATTTTCGTCAACACGACTGCTTTCGAGGACCCGTCCTCCGCCGAAGTCTTTGTTGGTTCGAAAACCGAGACCGCATTGCTCAACTTCGCGCGCAATCATCTTGGCATGGGAACTCTTGAGTCTGAAAGGTCGAACGTGAACATGTCACAATTGTTTCCCTTTGATTCCAGCAAGAAATGTATGGGTGTTGTTATCAGTTTGCCGGATGGGGCTGGCGGCCTGAAGTATCGATTATTCGTCAAAGGCGCTAGTGAGATCGTTTTAGCTCAGGCGTGCACGTCCGTTGTCGCGAGTGATGACGCCGTTGTTGGTGAGAAGAATCCGGTTATTGTGGACGAGACTGGTGTGGCATTTGAGGAACTCACATCCCAGCGGAGAGAATATATCGAGGCGCTCATCAATTCGTACGCCGAAAAGTCGCTCCGTACCATCGGTATGGTCTATCGCGACTATCCCTCATGGCCACCACAGGGCATCGAGGTCAATGAAGAAGACTCTGCGCAGGTTAAGGAGTTTGCGGACGTTTTCATGGACATGCGATGGATTGGTCTAGTTGGTATCATGGACCCTCTTCGCGATGGCGTCACCGAAGCCGTCAAAGACTGTCAGCGCGCTGGTGTCGTTGTTCGGATGGTTACTGGCGACAACATCGTGACAGCCAAAGCTATCGCGACAGACTGCGGGATTTTCAGCGGCGGTGTTGTCATGACTGGTCCTGAATTCAGAGCAATGGATCCAAAGGAACGTGACGCAATGATTCCGAACCTGCAAGTGCTTGCGAGGTCCAGTCCACAGGATAAGCGATTGCTTGTGCAAAGACTCAAGCGCATGGGCGAGACAGTCGCTGTTACTGGTGACGGTACGAACGATGCCCCCGCGCTCACGATGGCTGATGTCGGATTCTCCATGGGTATTGCCGGTACCGAGGTGGCCAAGGAGGCGTCTGATATCATCCTCATGGACGATAATTTCTCCAGTATTGTCAAGGCTTTGTTGTGGGGCCGCGCGGTTAATGATGCGGTGAAGAAGTTCTTGCAGGTATTTATCCAAGGCTTGCTATACTTCCGTGTTGCGTTATACTAACTATAGTAGTTCCAAGTCACGGTCAACATCACTGCGGTTATCCTCACGTTCGTGTCAGCAGTTCAGTCATCGGAAGGACAATCTGTCATGACCGCCGTTCAGCTTCTCTGGGTTAACCTGATCATGGACACTTTCGCTGCTCTCGCGCTGGCCACTGATCCGCCTACTCGGTCGCTCCTCGATCGGGCGCCATCAAAGAAGTCGGAAGGCTTGATCACGGTTACAATGTGGAAAATGATGATTGGACAGGCCATTTTCCAGCTCGCGGCGACCTTTACCCTGCACTTTGCCGGTCCAAAGATCTGGGGATACACAGAGGAGGACCTCCGAGGCCTCCAGCAAATTGACTCGCTTGTCTTCAATGCGTTTGTGTGGATGCAGTTCTTCAACATGTTTGTCAACCGCCGTCTCGACAACAAGATAAACATTTTCGAAGGCATCTCGCGGAATTATTTCTTCATGATGATCGCATGCGTCATGTGTGGCGGACAGATCCTCATCATGTTCGTGGGTGGCAACGCGTTTTCAATCGTCAGAATCGACGGCGTAGAGTGGGCTGTTTCTCTCGTCGTTGGATTCCTGTCGATACCGATGGGCTTGTTCCTACGACTATGTGTACCAGATAGTGTCGCGTATGCGATTTACAAGCCCTTTGGCGTGGCCTTCCGGTATGTGTGGGGCAAGCTCGTGGCGGTTATCCTCTTCCTCTGGCCATTCAAGCGGAAATCAAAGGTTGTTGTCGAAGACGAGGAAACCGGCAAATACGAGGAAGATGTCGCGATCCGGTCACCGGGTGGAACTATTATTGGCTACAGGTCGCCGGTATTCGAATGGAACCCGGCGATCGAACAAGTGCGACAAGAACTCATGTTCCTCAAACGCGTTCGCGGTGGTCGTATCAACGAACTCAAGTTCAAGCCAAAGAAGATGTACAAGCAATGGAAAGAAACTCGAAGCGCGTCTAATTCGCCCGTGCCTTCTGACGGTCGTTCGCTCTCATTATCGGTCCCGAAAGGCTCGCGAAGCCGAAACAGTTCCATCGGAGCTCTGGCAATGGTTCCGTCCATCGTCGGTGGCGCAGTCGCGGGATGGTCGCCTGTCGAACGATCGGACCAGTCGAACGCTGGGTCTAGCATGAATCTGAACGGTGCGGGCGACGACGGATTTTTGTCGCCTACTAGTGCACACCAGATCCGTAATCCTATGGCAGACAAACAATGAATCTGCCATTGATTGATTTGTTTGGAAGTTTTGTTATTTGGTTTTGGCAATGTGTTTTATTATCGTGCCAGATGGCTGTATTTATTGGTGTTTTTTTGTTACTGCGTCGTGACATATAGTAAATACATAGAGTGCATAAGTTGAAAGATTTGCTGATTTCTATATCTTTCGTAGGCTGATTGAGGGCTAACAAACAGCGAGCCTTCGTGCACTATTGCCCATACTCTATCTATTTCGATTGTACTTTGTCTATCCAAGAAAATGCATCTGTCACTCCCGTCCAATACACCTGTAAACTCCAAATGATATGCATTACTCTAAAACGAAAATGTCATCAATTGCGGATTGAGCACAATTGGAGACAGAAAATGCGCCGCGAATATCCAGCCAAGCGGTAATGTGGAGTACGGGCCGACGATCTTCCAATTCCACGGAACCGCGAACACGAGCACGACCATGCCGGCAATCCCCACCAAGACAGTGATATACATGTGTTTGAACCCCTTGACAATTTTGGGGAATTCCTTAAAGAAATTGGATTGTTCCAGTTCTTTTGCTGTGGCTCCCCACTGCATGCTAATGCCGAGCATGTGCGAGAGAAGAGCCAAGTTAAGGTGCCATGAGAGGCCGCCCATGAAAACAGCCATGAGAATTGTCCAGCGATAATTCTCCACCAACGCGCTCCAGAACGAGTCGGTTTTGACACGGTATTTGGCGAGTGCGTTTGCGACCGGGGCAGCGATGGAAAACACAACGGCAGTTGCGATGAAGTTGTTAAAGGATGTGATATAAATATGGTCGACCGAGTCGTTGTACCAGCCAATGACGAAATAGTTGATGACTGTGAGCAGAAGCGATGCCGCGATGGCGTAGTATGTTCCGATGTAGGCCACGACCGTGAACTTGGCGAAGAACTTGATTTCGGTTGCGAACAAGAACCGTCGGAAGAGCGGCGTGAAGATAGCGCCTTTATACCAGTTCGAGACAGGCTTGAACATGAGCTCGGAGCAGCCGTACGCATACTTCTGCCAGCGCGTGATCTCGTCGTACACTGACAGCGACACGCCTTCCTTGAATCCTTCGCCGTGGTAGGCTGCCAGGCGAATCGTGTAACCCTTGCACCGGAGCTTGAGAGAGATTTCGAAATCCTCCGACACATGCGACTCGGACCAGTACTTGATTACTCCATCCTCTTCATACGCGACCTCCTGAACAGCACTCCAACGCAAGAACGCATTATGTCCTACAAATGCCGCCGCATCTCCAGCCGCCGTAGCATACTGAATTGCAAAGTAAATCAAGCGCGTAAACCACGCGATCAAATTCTCCCAGTAGTTGTTCACGACCATCATAACTCCGGCCGAGTTCTGCAGGATGGCAACGTCTGGAGAATGATGGAACTCCGAGGCAGCGTCGAGGAGACAATCTTCCGGGACCCGAGTGTCTGAGTCGACAAGCAGAATGATGTCGCCAACTCGAATATCTCCTGCCAGCCAACAGGTCGGATCGTCGCGAGCAATGGCGGCCAAGGCATCCTCGTATGCTACAATCTCGTCTTTCTCGGTCCACGTTGCCGCGTCAGGACGACTGTGTGCGGCTTCTAGTAGCTCTTCGACTTTGTTTGAGACGTGAAGACAGTAGTTCATGTTGCTAGCCTTCTTGAACCGTCCCTTGCGTACAAATCCGTTCTGCCCGTGCGGTGGTCGTGCAACATAGCCAATAAGATGATCACCGTAGTATCGTCGCCGAGCATCAGCCTCTTCCTCGGATATTATCTGCAATCCGTCGTCGTTGACGAAAATATTCGCTGTGCCGCCTTGCAATTCGTAAGTTGTCACTGCCGCGAGAAGGGACTGCATGGTAGGGTCGATGACGCCATCGAGGGACTCCTTGTATACCGGGCACTGAATCGTGATATGGGGCAGTGGTCCGTCGTTCGGAGAGATGCGTCTCGGTGGAATGGCGCTATAGTGCGCCGAGTTTGTCTTCATTTGCGTGACAGGTCCGACGAGCATGAAGACAATCCCAGAGACAACGACGCAAAAGAAGGCGCAAAGGAGCGTGAACGGAGGCAGATATAAAACCGCGAGTAATCTGAAGTAATTTCCATCCGCTTTGGTCTCCAATGCCAGTGTCCGGAACATAAGCCCGTAAAATGTCATCATGATCATGATTGCGATACTGACACACAGCGCCTGCATCACTTTGACAGGTCGTTCGTCCTCAAGCAGCGCCTGGCCGCTTTCCAAGTCAACACCACCTTTCTCTTGATTAATTAATCGTCGTCGATTGCTTTGTTTCGAGACGATATCTGTGTCCCAGACGATTTCTACCATCTTGCGCTCGATGACAGAGCCGAAAGCGACAATATCGCGGATATTATCTGCCCATATCACTAGGCACTCTTCCGACCGTATGAAGGCTGCGTACTGGTACTTGCGTGCTCGAGGCAGCTCGTCCAACCTATCGAGGACTTGTATCCGCGTATTCAGCGACAGCTCGATATCATGCGCATTGGGCGACAAAACGTTCAAAAGGACCTTGACAACCGGGTAGGACAGCTTTAATGCAACCTCGACATTCAACGCGGCCACGCTGGCTACGTAAGATTGGGGCATACTCTCGATTTCAACCTCGGGCGGAAAGCACCTGTACTCTACCATCGACATGTCGTTGTGTGCAATTCTCAGCGCAACACAGGGCGTACTATCCGGATCCTTGACGGTGTCGAGCCAATTCCGATTGCTGACTTCCTGGAACAGATACCGACACATTATGTCATATCTGTCTACTGCCCGCCAGTCATCCCGACTGTAAGGCACAGTCGTGCTTTCGTCACTCTCGGCGACCTTGGCTGGACTAGGTCTGTATACGGAATTTGCTAGCTCTGTGGACGTGCCATGCGCAAATTTTTCATTTATCCGGAATAAGAAATCAGGTTGAACTTCGTGCGACTGCGCTGCATGGCGGAATGGGTTGGGCTGGTCGTGTTCGGTGTTGCGCTGGTCTGAGGTCAAGATTAAGTGCTGCAGCCGGTCATGATTCTCGCCCGCGTCAGACAAGCCCGACAGACGTTGTGCTGCCGTGGTCGAGAAAAACCCGGACATTGCGACTATGTTGTGCAATCTCCCGAAAGAATTTAGAGATGGGCGGAGAGCGATGAGTTCGTCCCAGTTCGTTGCAGCCAAAGCTTAGTGCAGGCAAGTGCAGATAACCTTCAAGTACGTCTAAACTTAATGGCACGTCAATCCTTAATCTTGTTCTCACTTGTCAGACAATTAACCGGACGATTAGCGTACTAAGAAATAGAGTTGTGGCGTGTGCACAATAAGGTTTTCTCCTTGCATGTGTGAACGGTGAAGACATTTCGCCGTTGCACGGGAGCGGAAATCACGCGGTAATTCGTGGTGCAGCCTTACGTTGAGTATTAATTCTTGACCAACATCACTTCTGAGATGACTCGGGTTTGCAATCTAATTTCTTGATGAACAATTATTTTCGAGACATCGCAATGATTGTGGAAGTTCTACGTATCGTTGCCGATTTGCCAAACCTACAGGTGTAACGGGAGATCTCCTGAGTAAAGTATTTGCTTGTTATCTTGCCTGTGAGGCGATTATTCCGGCTGGACTTGCGGAGTTGCGTTATCCAAAGTGAAGTCGCTCACTAGTTGGCTCGGAGACTGCTGACAGCATCTTGGCTATTCGTGTGTAATCCGATTCTAGGTTTAATTAATTTCGTTTGGCTGTTTACTGCATTGCTCGAATGCTGCGAGATAACAAAAACCCTGAACAGAGCTCGACAGGCATCCGAGCTTAATAGCGCATGCAGGTGATAGTTGACTGACCTTGACCACCCGCATGTCACATCCGAACAAAGTTGGGTAACTTGCAAAACTCGATGGCCAAGCGGTCATGCGGTTTACCGCATACGTTAATGAGTACCCTTTACTAATAGGCTAATTTTCCGTAAACAGAATAGTAAAGAGTTCTGAACGGCAAAATCAAGCCGAGACAGATTTGAGGGTTCTGACAAAATTAACCGCCTCCTCAACGAAGGTAGGGTCGACAAGTAATCCGAATACGAAGATATTATTTGTTCGTGTCCACGCTAGACCAAGGGCAGTAATTAGCCTACGGGACCCAAAATGACATCCGACGTGTTTGCTTATAGTTGCCAACTAAGCGTCATCTGATCATATAACAATTCCTTAATATTCTCAAGACAGTCAAATCTACGTAGACAGCATCAAAACAGTAGCCACATCTACAGTACGTGCCGATGGGCCATCAGTTGAGTTGTACAGTTAATTCGTATTAGTCTTCTGTTCAGCAGACAGAGCATTCTCTCGCCGAAATCGTTCTGTTAACTCCATCGGCTATACTGCGCGGGGTGTTGCTGCAATCCGTTTGAATCCCAACCTAGATAACAGTAATCTGTTCACGAGTTTATGATCTTCTCTACATCAACCTGGCCATATCTGTCCATGGCGCACACAATATCAGTCAAAATTTACCAATGCAAAAATATTCACTCTATTACAGTTGGAAAGTCTAAGGAATAACAAAATATCCAAAACGAACCAGGGCCTAACCAATTTAGTATCAAATAACTCCAAAAAATGTCTATTACCCCCTCCCACCCATATTTTGCACACATACACCAAGAACATATTTAAAACGAGAAAGTCATTAGCTGAGGATTCAATACAATCGGTGACAAAAAGTGGCTAGCAATGTTCCATCCAAGCGGCAGCGTAGAGTAGACACCCGTAATCCGCCAATTCCAAGGCACAGCGTAGGCAAGCACAATCATACCTGCCATAAGGACGATAAGCGTGACGTACATCGAGCGGAAACCTTTCACGATCTTGGGGAATTCCTTGAAAAAGTTCGACGTCTCTAGCTCTTTGGCGGTTGCGCCCCATTGCATGTTGATGCCGAACATGTGCGAGAGTAGAGCCAAGTTAAGGTGCCACGAGAGGCCTCCGAGGAAGACGGTCATGAGCACTCCCCATTTGTAGTTTTCGAGCAACGCGTGCCAGAACGTGGACTCGTTGATGCGGTACCGGACAAGAGCGTTCGCAACCGGACAGGCACCGGAGAAAACAAAGATGAGTGCAATGAGATTATTAAAGGATGAAAGATAGAACTGGTCAACTTCGAAGTCAAACCACCCGATAATGATATAGTTCAAGAACGTGAGAATAAGCGACGCGGCGATAGCATAGTACGTTCCAATGTAGGCGATGATTGTGAACTTGGCGAATGGTTTCATGCCGGACCATAAGAAGCGAGAGAACAAGGGAGTAAAGATTTTGCCAGTATACCACTTTCGGACCGGATGGAACACAAGTTCGGAACATCCGTAGGCGTATTTCTGCCACCGGGTGAGCTCGTCATACACAGTAAGCGACACACCTTCCTGAAACTTGTCATCGTGGTATGTAATCAACCGTACAATATAACCTTTGGTCTGCAGTTTCAATGACATTTCGAAGTCCTCAGACACATGCTCCTCAGACCAGTACTTGATTCGACCGTTGTCCGTCTCATCCTTGTACGCAATTTCCTGAACCGCGCTCCAGCGCAGGAAGGCATTGTGCCCGACAAACGCAGCAGCATCACCTCCCGACGTGGCGTACTGAATCGCAAAGTAAATCAGTCGAGTGAACCAAGCGATAAGCTCTTCCCAATAGTTGTGAACCACCATCATAACGCCAGATTTCTCCTGCAAAATAGCTACTTCAGGTGAATGATAGAACTCTGACGCGGCATCGAGGAAGCAATCCTCGGGAATTCGTGTGTCGGAGTCTACAATTAGGATGATATCACCTATGCGAATATCTCCGGCAGCCCAACAAGCCCCTTTCTCCTCCTCAATGACGGACGCAAAAGCCTTCTCGTATGCCTCCGTCTCTTCTCGGTCCGTCCACTTGTCATGACGTTCAACGGCTTGAAGATGCTCTTCGACGCGATTGCTAATGTCAAGGCAATAGTTCATATTACTCGCTTTCTTGAACCTGCCGCGTCTCTGGAACCCGTCCTTACCGTGCGGAGGTCGCGCCACATAACCAATCAAGTGTTCAGCGTAGTACTCTCGTCGCTGCTGCGCTTCGTTTTCCGGAATCAATTGCATACCATCGTCGTTGACAAATATATTCGCCGATCCTCCTTGCAGTTCGTAGGTTGTAATTGCCGTGAGAAGGCTCTGCATTGTTGGATGAATAACGCCCTCGAGAGACTCCTTGTAAACAGGGCACTGAATCGTGACATGAGGCAGCTGAACCTTGCTAGCGGACAATCGCGGCGGCTTAACGGCGCTGAATGTGGACGAGTTGGTGTACATTTGCGCGACGGGACCGAGCAACTGCATGAGTGTACCGGCAATAACGATCGTAAAGAAGGCACAGAACAGAGAAAAGGGTGGAATGTACAGAATAACCAAAAGACGTAAGTACTTTCCGTCTGCTTTAATTTCTCTGGCAATGATGCGAAACATGAGACCGATAAACGCCATTAGCAAGAGAATTGCCTACTGCAATCAGCACACGAAGACTACTGAATGCCAAATTACATACAAAACCGACCGCGATTGCTTGCAACATGACAAATGGCCGTCTCGGCAGGTCGCCCTTCTCTAGATCGGCATCCTTCTCGCTAAACATTGCTGTTGGCTCAGTCAGATGCTCTTCCAGGTCGGGAACGGTCCAAACAAGTTCCATCATTCGGTTCTCCAACAAGGTTGCAAGGCTGAGAAGCTGCCGGACGTCGTCAGCCCATACAAGCAAGCATCCTTCGCTTTTAACGAACGCTGCGTACTGGTACTTCCGTGCACGAGGGAGATCAGACAAGCTCTCGAGCACTTGAATTCGGGTATTCTCGGACAGCGGAACGGAAACGGCATCGGGAGGAAGATATGAAAGCAGGACGTTGATAACAGGATAGGAAAGCCGTACACAAACTTCCACATTCAAACCAGCAACGTACTCAGCCAGAACGTGAGTCGTGTTGTGCTCGGGAGGGAAAACGCGATACTCCAGCCAATCCTTCTCGTCGAGATCATCGTCGAGGCTTACTCGTAATGCGACACACGGTGTGGCATCGGCAGACGGAAGAGTCACGAGCCAGTGCTTCTGTCGACAAGCCTTGTAGAGATATTGACACATGATATCGTATTTGTCCAGCGCCGACGGATCAAGTCCGCCGTTGTCATCATTTGCCGATTCTTCTGAGTAGGACATCCCAACGTTTCCCCAATATTCATCAAACTCATTCAGATTGTCCATAGGATGCTCGGCTACCGTGCCAACGGATCCTCCTCGGAAGCCAGACAGGTCCGAGGGAAGGCCAGGGGTCTCATAGGGGTCGATTCCAAGCAAGCTGCCGAGCCGTTTTCGTATATCACTGCCGTGACTTGAGTGCAAACCCGTGGCTCCAGCCGACAGTGGCCGATCACGTTCAAGAGCGTGAGTGACATGCTCGAATGCAGTTGGATGATGGAAAGGTACAGGGTCGTAGGCGCCGAAGCTGCTGGTTCTGCGAGACGATGGTGGGCGGTGGTGATACGCCGGCAGCTCGCTGTCGTGACCAAGGCTTTGAGACGACAGTTTCTGCGCCATGTATTGCTGTTGATGAGACATGGTTCTCTCACGGTCGCGACTTGCCACGATTGCCAACTGGCCAAGGGCCGACCCGGGGATGATGAGCCTCGGAGAAACAGTGGAAAAAAGATGGTGTTCCACAAGTCTATATCATTGGCAAGGACAATGGGGTGACGACCACTCAGTTAGAAGTCATGGAAGATGGCTAGCGCATGCAGAAGCATCTCCTCCTGCAGCTGCTAAATTAGCTGGTAGCATGGCGCTCTAGCTCGGGTGGAGGAAGACATCTAGCGGCAAAGAATGACATGAGAACTGTATTACCCTAGAAGAACAACAAATCTGCTTACCCGGCTGGGTGGAAGAGCTGAGATGGGTAGTGGCTAAGCCGTTTTTGTGTGGTCTCTGCATGACTGCATCTCAGATATTTTGTTGGCTCATAGGTTGCGGACGGTACCTTAATAGCCGTGACTTTACCGTCACAGAGCTTGTCATGGTGCCTCGTCTTCACATCACATAAACAGGTATTTCAGTCATAGCCATTCTTGCCAGTTGCCACTGAGTCAGAGTACTGGAGATGACAAGACAGTCAGATGACAGATTTGCAAGTTGGGGGATGCGGCCGGATTGAGTTCGTTCGGTGATGCCGAGTAAGTAACACAACGTACCTGATGTCCGACTTTGATAACCCTCGGGCCCTGTCACTGTGTCACATCCGGCAACTTTAATGTTCGGGGTGGGCTGTCTCATCTGGCTTGGCGCCGTTGTTCGCCGTCGGCGGGGCAACCAATATTATTAATGGTCTAGGAATCGTCTATTTCGTTTGGCAGTGGAACGCCTCTTCACTTTGCACACTCGTTCACAGCATGGTAACCTTGCAGGACAGGTCAGATCCACCTGCTGGTACTCAGCCACCTACAGAGAGTAATAATGGTTTGTGGTCTTCTATTGCATGGAGATAACGTTGTTGCTCACTCGCTGATGTAAGAAAATCCATTCCGCACCCCAGCCAGCTCTACGATCGACGTCTCAAACCCACCCGCCCAGATATCTCAGTCAGAAACGTCGAATGGTTCCAGCGGCTCAGGTTCGCCGTTATCGTTTCCGTTTCCCGCGACGCAGCAGCAGCAGCCGGTTCGGTCACCGATCAACAAGGGCAAGCGTCCAGTGCGGCCTGCCCAGCTAGGCACGGCCAAACGGTTGCCGGTGTCGGTGTCGACAGCTTCGTATGAGGGCCTCGCGCATGGATCTCGGTTTCTTCTGAGAACCGACAGCAAACCCACAAAACTGGACCCGCAGGATCCGCCGGATGCAGTCGTCGCGGCGGCGGAGCCGTCTTCTGGACTTCCTTTCACGATAGGTGGCATTGGAAACTCAGACCCAGCGCTTCAGCAGTTCCAATCGTTTGCGTTCACGAATAATGCCGAAGCTGCAGGTTCATGGACTGGACTCAGTCCCGACCAGGCCGTGCCGCCGTCGCCAAATATGGTCCAGGCAGACGCCGTCTCGCCGTCGACTTCGCGTCCCGGCACGGCCAGCGCGAACACGTCCAGCGGCGGCGGATTGCGCAGCCGACCAAGTGCCGTGAACCCGGTCCCGGACGTGCCGCCGTTGCCTCTCACGTCCCATGGCCGGCTTCAGTCAGCCGGCCGGCCGGTCCTGGCGGCGAGCGTGTCCATGCAGCACAAGCCGTCCGTGTTTTTCCACCGCCCGAGCACAGCCAGCCTTCGCAGCGGCCTGCCGTCGCGAGCAGGAGGCCACCACGGCACGCCGGTCGCAAATAACATCGACCAGGCCGGCCGGATTCCCACCCGTCGCCATTTCGTGTCTCGCCGCGTGCCGGTCGGGTATTCTGCCGAGAAGCCGTGGCTGACGGGCCAGGCCAGGGCCGAGAAGCTTTTGAGTTGGATCGTGATTGTTGCGTTCGTGCTTGGGCTGGCCCTGGTCGGTATTTTGACGTGGGTTGGCACGACCGAGATCCAAAACTACACGTACTGCCCGGTGGTCGAAGACTACTTTGACGGGCCGGACCTGAACACGTCGGTGTGGAGCCGGGACGTGCAGGTCGGTGGATTTGGCAACGGCGAGTTCGAGTGGGCGACCGACAGTGCAAACAACTCGTTCGTGCGCGACGGCAAGCTGTACATCGTGCCGACGTTCACGGCCGACGTGATCGGCGACGACAACCTGATGAACGGCTACACTGTCAACCTGACCGTCGCCGGCACCTGCACGTCGACAGCGGACGGGGACTGCGCGGTCCGGTCGAACCGGTCGGTCGGGGACATGATCCCGCCGATCATGTCGGCGCGGCTGCTGACGCGCCGGTCGGCAAACATCCGGTACGGCAAGGTCGAGGTCCGGGCCAAGCTGCCCCGCGGCGACTGGCTGTGGCCGGCGATCTGGATGATGCCGACCGACAGCGTGTACGGGCAGTGGCCGGCGTCGGGCGAGATCGACATTTGCGAGTCCCGGGGCAACGACCACACGTACACGGCCGGCGGAAACAACGTGATGTCGTCGACCCTGCACTGGGGTCCGACGGCGGCCCTGAACCGGTACTGGAAGACCCACAGCACGCTGTCGTTGAAACACTCGACCTTCACGGACGGGTTCCACACGTTCGGGCTCGAGTGGAGCGACAAGTACATCATGACCTATCTCGACGGCCGGCTCCGCCAGGCCATCTACCACAAGTTCGCGACCCCGTTCTGGACGTCCGGCAGTTTTCCGAGCACGTACGAGAACGGCAGCACCGTGCACGATCCGTGGCCCGGCGACGACCCGCAGGCGCCGTTCGACCGCGAGTTCTACCTGATCCTCAACGTCGCGGTCGGCGGCACGAACGGGTGGTTTCCTGACAACCTGGCCAACAAGCCGTGGAACAACGACGACAGGCAGACGGCCATGAACAGTTTCTGGGACGCGAGACAGAGCTGGCAAAAGACGTGGGGTGACGAGTACGATCGGGGCATGGTTGTGGATTCGGTGAAGATTTACTCAATGTGTTAGTCCGGTGCTGTATTTTTTTTCCGTGGCGTATTTTTGGTTGGCAGATTAGATCGGTTTGGAATAATATCTGGATTGCACATACATCCGCGACCGCGGTTGCCGCCGCGCCGCACGATCGCGACATGTCGTCGGTCACCGGACCCGCCTTGTGTACGTAATAAGCCCCGTTGGTCCTGTAACTTGCTGCAAGCGAGCGTAGGATTCGGCTGATGGATGAGACCATGCAAGCCAGCTAACTCTGCAAAGTTGAGAGCCGGGAAATTTTCCCTCCGCCCAATGCCGTGAATTGTCAATCAATATTGATCACTAATCAGCAACCAGGCCCAACCCTTACCCGATGCGCGGTGGGTCGGAGCAAAAAGGCCCCATTATGCAATTAGAGAGAAATGCGAACAGGTGGCCGGGGTGAGATGAATAATATTGTGGTAACAAAAACTGGCTTACTGCCTCGGCTACCGACGGACGAGTCCTGGCACGCTCGCAGCGACTACAGGATCGTAAGGTGAATATAAAACTGCTCGGTTAGAACTGACTTTGAGTCGTCGTTACTAGATACTGGATCCCCGGCCTCAGGAGTAGAGAGAGGACCCGATCAGCAAATAAATGAGCGACACGACCACGATTGGTGGCGGCAACGACAGCTCGACATCGTCTCCAGACGGCACACCGGCCGGCGGTGAGCTTGAGAAAGTCGAATCCCAGACCGGGTCCAGTGACGGGCCGGTCACGACAGGACGGCCGCTAGACTGGGACGGGCCGGACGATCCGGACGACCCGCACAACTGGCCGCTCGCGAAGCGCGTCTTGCTGCTGAACTCGGTCGGGTTGCTATGTCTGTCTGTGTGGGTGTTGCCGCCGGTTTGAGAGAGAAAGAACGATGCTGACGGATAACGGTAGGACGTTTGGAACGTCGGCCATTGTTGGCGGGATCCCGCAGATCATGCGCCAGTACGGCGTGTCCGAAACGGCCGCGTACCTGACCGTGACGCTGTACCTGGTCGGCCTGGCGCTGGGGCCGACGCTGGGGGCGCCGCTTTCGGAGCTGTTTGGCCGCCGGGTCGTGTACGTGACGACGCTGCCGGTGGCCATGTGCTTTGCCGTCGGGTCGGCGGTTTCGCCGACGTTCGGCGGCCACCTGGTGTGTCGGTTTCTGAGCTCCCTGATGGGGTCTCCGGTCCTGGCCGTCAGCGCGGGCACGATCGCGGACCTGTTCGGCGTGCGCGAGCAAGGGCTCGCGCTGGCGTACTTTTGCGCGACGGGCGCGTTCATGGGCCCGTCGCTGGGCCCGGTGGCGGGCGGGTGGGTTGCGACGAAGAAGGACTGGAAGTGGACCCAGTGGGTGTACGTGATGCTCGGCGGCGCGGTCATGGTCCCGCTGCTGTTCGTCCGCGAGTCGTACAAGCCGGTGATTTTGGCCCGCCGGGCCCGCAAGCGCGGCATGCCGCTGCCGGCCAAGCCGCCGGTCAAGGACGCGCTCAAGATGGTGGCCATGATCACGCTGACGCGGCCGGTCAGGATGCTGGTGACGGACGTGATCGTGTCGTCGCTGTCGGTCTACTCTGCGTTTGTGTTTGCCGTCCTGCTCGCGTTCTTTGAAGCGCTGCCGTACATCTTCACGACCGTCTACGGGTTCAGCATCGGCGACGCCGGGCTCGTGTTCGTGGCCATCGGCGTCGGCGTGTTGGTGTCGCTCGCGGTCGCGGTCGCGCTCGACCGCATATGGTACCAGCCAGCGGCGACACGGGCGATCGCGCGCGGCGAGGTGCCGCGGGCAGAACTGCGGCTGCAGTGCGGGTTCGTGGGCGCCGTGCTGTTGCCCGTGTCGCTGTTCTGGATCGGGTGGTCGGCGCGGCCGTCGGTGCACTGGATCGTGCCGACGCTGGGCGCGGTCCCGTTCGGGTGTTCGTTGACGCTGCTTTTTGTACGCATACGGGTTGATGATGATGATGGGCGCTGACGAAAACCAGGTCTCTGTCGCGACGTACCTGGTCGACTGCTACACGGATCTGTACGGGGCGTCGGCGCTGGCGGCCAACAACATGCTGCGGTACCTGGTCGCGTCCGTGTTCCCGCTGTTCACGAAGCAGAGTGAGTTGGCGAAAACGGATGGCAATTAAGTGGCGGGTGCTGACGGGCGTAGTGAACGAGAACCTGGGGATCGGGTGGGCCAACTCGCTGCTGGGATTTATTGCCGTCGCGCTCATGCCGCTGCCGTTTCTGATGGCCCGGTTCGGGCCGGCGCTGCGGCGGCGGGGGGTCAAGAACGTGGAGTAGCGGTCGACGGATCAGAGTGCAGGGAGGATGGGACGGAATATGCATTTTGTGATATACAATGAACACTATCGTACACGCTATTTAGTGGCAAACCTCTCCTGCCGCTTCCTCAGCTTCTCTTTCTCGTCCGCATTGGTCGCAGGCACCTCTCTGGCAGTGGCTGCTGATGATGTCGTGCGTTCGTACGGGCCAGCTGGTCGGCCTCTGCGCGTCGGGCGGGGTGGGCGCGTGTCGACGAGCGGCTTGTCGAGGGCGGCGATGGCGTTCCGGACGGTGACGGCGTCGGTGCCGAACTTTTCTGCGCGCAGGATGAGTTTGTCGACTTCTGTCGCGTCCGTGCCGAACCGTTTTGCCCGAGCGGACGCCTTTTTGAGGTCTTGGACCAGTCTGGCCGAGCGCTGTTCCGGTGTTTCTGCAGTAGTCGGAGTAGTCGTAGTAGGCGGTGGTGGAGGCTGCGGGGCGAATGTGGATGAGATGCTCTTGTATTCGAATTTGTGGGGTCCGTCGGCCATTGCGGGTTTGTTGTGTGGAGAATCGATCGAGCCGGGATAGCTGAGTACATACAATAATAATAAGTTAGTTGACTCGCAAGGGCGAAGAGGACTGGCGCGACGTGATGGTGATGACGCGGGCGACGACGCGGGTGCGGGTAATTCTCATCATGCCAGCCTACACTTGCACTGGCATGCGCGCTGTTGCACGCTGTTGCACACCCGTTATTCTGCACACTACACCACCGCGCGATCGCGATGACAGAGCCGTCGCCCAAAGTGTGCCATGCCGAGGCGTGTGCCATTCAGGGTATGTACTACTTGAGCTATATAATGCATATATACTGCAATCCATCCATCGACCTACGCTAAGCGACCCAGACTGCCTGCGGCGATCCGGCTACAGCGAGCGCCGGTGCAGTGCCGCGATCGACGCGCTGTACGCGTGCTGCAAACGAATGTACGACCACGACCCGTCTGCGCGGGCCATAGCGTGTCCCGACCCGGGTCTGCTCGATATCAAGCTCGCGCAGCGGGCGCGCGAGCGAGTGGACGCGGTGCGGATGAGATGATTGTTGTTGTTGTTGTTGTGGTGTTGTTGCGGGCTACACGAGATGAAAAGTTTGCGCCTGAGTCCAGCCGTGACGTCACAGGGCGCACGGCGGGTGGTGGGTGGTGTGCGCTGGCAGGTTTGTGCTCGGCGGCAATGCATCCGTGCGCATCCCGTGACTTTGCGCTTCTTGGCGCGGCGCGGCCCGTGCCTGAGCGGTTCTTTTTGGTTGCCGAGTTCAGCAGAATTGCCGGCTAGTTGGAGTAGTGGTGCGCGAGTATATAGTTAGCTAAGTGTAAAATTTTTCGCAAGTCTGAACAAAATACTGGCAACTGCGCGGCAAATTCGGGCAATGAAAACTTTTTGCCTGTGGCGGCGATGATCCACGTGTCAGACGACAATGAGGGCGCCCCTTTTGCCAAAACTTTTGCACTCGGACCACGCCGGGCCCCGCACATATAACTTGCCGGGCGAGGTCGCACAGAGCAGCAGCAGCAGCAGCAGCGTAATAATATCGTCGCGTGCGATCGACCAATGTCCAATCTGCACTCGCACTCGGGCTCGGCCTCGGGTTCGGCTGCGCCCGTGGCCGTGGCCGTGTCGCATCCGCGCCGAGGCTCGTTAACGCGGTCGATCCGGTTTGCCGGCGGCGTCAACTCGCTCGACCGGTTTGCGTCGTCCTACACGCGGGCGCAGTCGTTTCTGGCAATCGACACGCCTCGGAGCCTGCTGGCGGCGGGCGGCAGTGTGAGAACACGCGACTCGGGGCCGGCAATCGCGCTGCTTCATCGCGATCATCACGATCCGGACGGCATCGACGAGTGTCCGGCAGAAGACATCGCGAACGACGACGACGACGACGACAACTACGACGACAGCAACGACAACAACACCACCACCAACGACGCCGTCTACCACGCACCAGACTTCCGATACGACGACGACGCGGCGCCGCTCATCGACGCCAGCGAGTCTGGCTTTCTTCTGGGCCGACAGCACACAGTCAAGGACAGTGTTCTGGCCAGCACCAGCAACAAGCTAGTAGTCGTCGACCAGGCCAGCGGCACCGACGTGGTTGTTGCTATCGTGCCCGGCAGGTCGACTGCTCCGCAGACCGTCTTCAACTCGGTCAATGTCCTGATCGGCATCGGCCTGCTGTCGCTGCCGCTGGCGTTTTCGTACGCAGGCTGGCTCATCGCAACCCTGTTCGTCGTCGCCGCCGCCTCGATCACGCTCTACACGGCCAAAGTGCTGACGCGCTGCCTCGACACCGACCCGAGCCTGGTCACGTACGCCGACATCGCGTACGCGGCTTTCGGCGCGCGCGCGCGCCTGCTGACGTCGGTCCTGTTCTCGGTCGAGCTGCTCGGGTCCTGCGTGGCCCTCGTCGTCCTGTTTGCCGACTCGATCCACGCGTTGCTCCCGCCCACCGCCGCCGCCGCCGCCGCCGACAACAGCCTGCTGCTCTCCAAGCCCGCGCTCAAGATCGTCGCGTTTTTTCTGCTCACGCCGCTCTCGTTCTTGCCGCTCTCGGTCCTGTCCTTCACCAGCATCCTCGGCATCTTGTCCACGTTCGGCCTCGTGCTGATCGTCTTTGTCGACGGCTTGGTCAAGACCACCCAGCCCGGCTCGCTCTGGCACCCGATGCCGTCCTCGATCCTGCCTACCAACTGGCGCGCCGTCCCGCTCTCGCTCGGCCTCCTGATGGCGCCGTGGTGCGGACACTCCGTGTTTCCCAACGTCTACCGCGACATGCGCCATCCCTACAAATTCAAGCGCTGTCTCAATCTGTCGTATATCTTCACGTTCCTTGTCGATCTATGCATGGCCGTCCTCGGCTTGCTCATGTTTGGCAACCAGTACGTGACCGACGAAATCACAAACAACATCCTCGACACTCCCGGCTATCCTCGCAGCCTCAACATCGCAATCATCGTTCTCATCGCCTTCATACCGCTCTCCAAGACCCCGCTCAACGCCCGCCCCATCATTACCACGATCGAAGCCCTCCTCGGCGTCGTGTCCGGCGCGCCCGCACCGGTCCAACTCGACAACGGCAACACCACTGCATTGTACCTGACCCAGCTGCGCTCGCCCGCCGCCGCCCGGGCCGCCATCCGCATCCTTACAAACCTCCTGTTTGTCGTCATCGCCATCGTCTTCCCGTCCTTTGATAGAATCATGGCCCTCGTCGGCTCCGCCCTGGGGTTCACAATCTGCATCGTGCTGCCTCTCGCATTCTACCTCAAGATATTCGGACCAGGCAGGCTCAAGCCGGCATACTACATCTCTCCTTCGGGACAGCGCCATACCGGCACCGGCCACGAGCTCAGCAGGGCCGAGGTCGCGTTCGACGTCTTCGCCATCGCTGTCGGCGCCCTGCTTGCCGTCGTCGGCGGCGTGTGGGCCCTGCTGCCGGACGACTTTATTTTTGCCAATCGATAGTTTGTTCAGTTAGGTCATGCAGTCGTATATATTTATTGGTTTGGTCATGCATTGGTATATTTGGGTTTCATAGCGTTCGCCGGTTAGAATTTATAATGTCCTTACTTAGCACTTTCAAACTAATCATTATTGCACATCAAGCTATTAGAACAGATGTATATATATGCGACTGGTTTGCTCTTGTTGCATCAAGTGACGTCGCTCAGGGGCTGCTGCGCGGCTCAGCGGCGTGCGCTACAATGACTGATCGAACCCTGTTTCGCTGTTATATCGCTGACGGATCTAGTTTGTCGGGTACAACATACACTCGAGCGAGACAAGTCCGTTGTCCAATATTGGATTTGACACGTCTCCAACAATCAATTCAGCAATTCTCTGCTGACGATCCATCCGCGCTTAGCGACCTTATAACCAACTTCCAGCTGACAACTTGCTGCGGCACACGGCCAGGCCATTCGGAAGCAAGCGAGTTCAGAATCAAGTTCTGGCTCACAAAACCCTACCTCACCGAACCCTACCACTCGTGAGTACAAGGCAAATTTTCCGTTTTCCAATTCTCTCTTCTTTTTTTTTTCCCAATGTCAAAAACCCATAGGCACCTAGAGTCACGGTTTGATTATTTCAGGTTTCCTCCACAATCATTCACGTCGTCTATGACGGCTCTGCGTGCTCATGGTTGCCTTAGAATAAATTTCTTTTGCTGTCTTATGGTGAAAGGAGTTCTACTTGTCCATTTTGCTTTGTGCTCTTTTTTATCGATGGAGAGTTACGTGGTTTTGGAACGTACATGCATGCATGCGTCCGGTTCATAAGCCGTTTCGTAGTCATGACAAAATTGCTGTTGGTATACAACTGCGCTTTGTCTGCTTTAGACAAGTCCGTTTCGTTGTCAGCTGCCGTAATTCGGCGGATTTAACTACTTTTGGTCCAATGTCCGACTGGGACATTCAGCGATCCGAAACCCGTGGCGTTTTATGACCCCCTCATAACTGAGCGTGCGGCCGTTTTGCAAAAAAGAATGCCAAAAAACATTCGGTAGAATACATACTTCTGTACCATTCGGCAACCTCTCTAGTTCAGCGAACGGCTTGGTTTGGCACTTTTTATTTTAAAAATAGATACGGCAGCTTGCGCAAGCCGGCTGGGTCGCACGTGCACATATCCAGCACCGCCGCAGCCGCACAAAGCGCACGCCGGCCCTTCTTTTTAAGCTTGCTTTCTCGGACTTACGCGCCGATCCCCGCCAATCTATATAACCTTCGCCCATCCCGAACTTGTCTTTTTCGCAGTAATTTCAATAATACTGCACATACACCATGGCGCGACGGCGAGCAGCTTCGCATGTGCGCATCCTGCTCTCGTGCGTCTTTGACTACCTGGTTTTGATCGTGCTGATCGCAGTCTGGGCCTACATCTCGTCGCTGCCGCCTAACTTTAGCCGATTTTCTCTCACCGACATCACATTACAGTACCCGGTGGCAGAGCCAGAAACAATCTCGTACCCGCTTGCGTGCATCCTCTGCATCGTCGTCCCGGCCGCCATCATCGTCGTGTGGTCGCTCGCGATCGACTTCTTCCGGTACCGGTCGCCGTTGCGGACCAGACTGTGGGAACTCAACTGCGGCATCTTGGGTCTCGCGCTCAGCATTACGATGACCGTCGTCATAACTACGAGCCTGAAGGCCATTGTCGGCCGGCCGCGGCCGGACTCGATCGCCCGCTGTCAACCGGCCGACGGCAGCGTGGACGCGTCTCCGTACGGACTCAGCACGATCGAAATTTGCACGCAGACAGACAGAGACGTGCTTGAGGAAGGCTGGCGAAGCTGGCCGTCCGGCCACAGTAGCACGGCATTCGCGGGCCTGTTCTACCTGTCGCTCTATTTTGCCGGCAAACTTTCGCTCTGTGACAACAAAGGCGAGGTGTGGAAGACCGCCGTGGTCATGTTCCCGTCGCTGGGAGCGGGCGCGATTGCGACATCGCGCATATTGGATCACAGACATCACGGCACTGACGTGCTGTTCGGCAGCCTGTTTGGTGCCGCCATAGCCTGGATGTCGTACCGCCAATACTTTCCCAGCCTGGCCGACACTGGCCGACAGGGGCGCGCGTGGAACATGCGGGCCTGGGGCGAATCAAAAGTGTCGCCAGATGCCAATGGCGATGTCGACGAACCCATGTCACGCCGCGACGATGACGACGACGAGTCTCGGGTCGATCTTGAAATCGGCGAATTTAGACGCCGCCAAACCGGCCACATGCAACCGTACCAGCAACCGTCGCCGTACGCCGGCCGCGGTCCTCCTACGGGATATAGTCCCGGAGAGTATGAACTTGGTGAATATCGAGGGCATGAATGGGGCGCTAATCTATCGACCTCAAACAGCGGGGCGAGAGTCTTAGGACCGTCGAACAGTGGTGCTCACTTGCCGCTCCACGATGACGATGACGTCGACAACGTCAACAAGGGACCCGCTTCAGAGAATCCGTTCGAACGAATATAGACCAATCGTATTACTTTTTAATAAACTTGTACGTATAGCCACGCGTTGTATCGGACTTTGGCCAATTGGTTAATATACTGCCGCTAGTAGTCTAAATAAGCGTCTTGATCGCCGACAATGTCGATCGTTTGGCATCTTGCTAACCCACGCACTGTATCTACTATATATTATGAGTGTCGAATACAGTCGGTATCTAACCGACCATGCGGTCCATTTTCTCTGGGCGAATATGTAAACACGAGTCCCCCCACCGCTTTCGTTCTCCAAACCTACGCCCTGGTCCATCATTTATGGACAAATTGCGAAGGACAATGTAATACATCCCCAGGAGAAGAAGATACGCAAGACAATCATCAAACACGCGATAAATTGCATTACATCATACATACATACATACATACAAATACATATTCGAGAACGAACTTTAGTCCCTATAACTGGTATCCACAAACCTAATCGACTGACGACAGCACGTCCCCAATTAGCTGACCGGTTGGTTCCATGCTGAAGGGCGCGATTCTTTCTTCCGGACCGTAATGTGGCATTTGTGAGAGTTGGGTGAAGAAGCAAATGTTTAGAAACAACCGCCGATCTTGACAAGACTGTTGTTAGTCGCCATTCCCCAAGTCTGACGGGTAGCAGCGTGTCAACGAGTAATTTGACTGTGCTGGATAAGTACGTACCTGCTCTTGATGCACTTCGAGAGTATCTCCGTCCTGCATTCCTAGCTGCATCAAATTGTTAACCAACGTTGCCCTAAAATACGCATCGCAATATCACCCATCGCGTCGCGCGCGTCGTCGAACCTGACTCGTCTCCCCGTCGTCCCGCCATCACCTAATCACACCGTCCTCACCGATCGCTCACGCAAAGAAAAGAAAATTTGACCTACCGCGTCAGGCGTGTCGGTCTCGTTGATTCGCTCGCCGTCATACAGAAATCGCAGACTACTCCGGGCTTTGCCCTGCCGCTCACAGAACGTATCCATCAACTTCTTCAACGCAGTGCTCTTTCGAATCCGAAAGAAGACTTCGTTGTTATTGTCCGTCACTTTGATGTTCAGGTGCTCGCCGCCGGACGGCGTGGCCGCGCCTTCGGGCTTCACTTGTGGGATGCTGGGCGTCGTCGTCGCGTTGTTGATGTTGTTGTTGTTGTCGTCGGCGGACATGTTTTTTTTTTTTTTTGGTCGGTAATTTTATTATTCTAGTAACCCAAGAACTAACTGAAACTGGCGGTGATAATAGTGTAATTTCGTCAAATCGGACAGAAAAATGGGCGCGCGCAGGGTGTGGCAATGTGCAAGGATCTCAAGGGTTGCACCAAACGGACGAAAAACTACCAGTAGCCAATTCCTGATCCCTGTTAACGCGATTGTGTCTGGTTTGGGTAAGGGGTCGGATTAGAGGGATTGATCCCATCAATTGTCTAACGACCAAGATCACATAAACTTTTTTGCCAGGCGTTTTCAAATGGCTGTCTTAGAGACATTTGAGGATACAAAGGAAGAGGGTGCGCAATATAATATTTTGAATGTTCATCTTGGTGATGCTAACGGTACCTTAGCGACGCACCCGTCCACAGACTCGCGGTCGTCCTCCGAGTCATCGAGTCCTCCATCACCGGCAGAGCTACCAAAGTCTGAAACAAACAATATATCTGAAGATGAGAATAAAGAGGAAGAGCTCGTAAGATTCAGTCCGGAAGAGGAAGCGTCACTACTTGCCCAATCCGACGAGATCAAGCAGCAGGGCAACGTCCTGTTCGCTGACAAAGACTATGAGCCGGCGATAGACAAGTATACGGAAGCGCTCTCGATATGTCCGAAATACCTTGATCAGCCGCGATCTGTTTTGTGGAGTAATATTTCGGCCTGCAATGCCAAGTTGGAAAAGTGGACCGAGACGGTCGAGACGTGCACAAGGTCGCTCAAGTTGCAGCCACAGTACATGAAGCCGTTATTACGTCGGGCGCAGGCCAACGAGAAAATCGCAACTTGGTCGTCCTTGCAAGCGGCTGCCGAGGACTACAAACTTGCCCATGAGATTTCGCCTACCAGGGAGACTAGTTTGGCGATGGTCCGAATCCAACCCAAGATCGAGGCCGCCCAGAAAAAAGAAACCGCCGAGATGTTGGGGAAATTGAAAGAATTGGGAAATGGCTTATTACGGCCATTTGGATTGAGCACTGATATGTTTAAGATGCAACCTGATGGGAAGGGTGGTTACAGCATGAACTTCTCCAAGAATTAGTGTTTCAATATTGCACATGTTCAAATGGCGTTTAAGGTCTTCGTAATATACTACTACTTGGCATTTATTCTGCTGCGTACAGTAGCAGCAAGTTCCAGAAATTTGATGGTAAAAAAGCAACGCTGGCAGTATCTCTCTCCCCTTTGAGGCAAAAAATTATCCGCTTCCATTGGACCATAACGGCGCGTTAAGGACTCTTGTAACCGTTGTCTGCATTTAATTAGCGCATGCCACACCCAAGGTAAAAATCGCGCTTACCAAGACTTTCAGTCCAACCAGATCAACAAATGCATTCAACCTCTCCTGATGTCCGCATTCAACAAACAACTTGAGAGGCATTTTCTTCAAAATCTCCTGAGCAGCATACCCATTCACGCCGGCCCTACGCAAAAATCGTTCCCACTGGGCACTGTTAGTAAATTCTTTCCTTTTGGCATCATAAAAACTAGCAAGAAGCAAAAAAATTTGCAAACCGTAGTCTCGACACCCGCAATGCCGTTTCCTCGCCCTCCAAACTGTTGGCATATACTGATCAGCCAGCGCACGACGTCGAGACTTTCAGACTCTTTCACAAGATAGACTCTTATGCCCGCCAAACTCGTAATGAAATCCGCCAGGGCAGTCCAGTCACTTGGAGTTTTCAAGCTAATGTTCGGTGAGATGCGTACAAGAATGAATAGCCTCTCGACGCGCTCGAATAAAGATTTAGCCCGTCTCACAACAATGCGAGTACCGTCAAGTTCTCGTTGCATGATCTGTGGGAACGAGCACACCATTAGGCCACACGACGATGAAAGTAAAATGTCGGCTTCGTCGGGACCGTAGTCGCGCTCGATTGTAGTCAACCCCGACGTGCATTGCAAAATATCACAATAAGTCGTTCTATTCATGGTCAGGAATGTCGTGTTAACTATAATCTTGGTCTGGGGATCAAAGGCCGTAACCCCCAGGCTCTTCATGGCGTCCTCGCGCACTTTAGCAGCGTTGGTTCTGTCGCGATACCGTTTCTCTTCACGAAGCTGTTCTCCTTTCGACGATTCCTGCTCTTCTGAATCTTCTCCGTCCGTAGAGACTCCATAGCTAGCAGTCGGTTCAAATGTAAAGAGCTCAAAGGGATTGACCGGGAGGAATTTGTTCATTTGGCTTGTATCACTTTTACCATCATCCGCCAACCGTCCGGGCTTTGACTTGCGAGACGCCACGAGAACTTCCAAACACTCAATACCCTCCGGCGGCTCCGACCCGTAATCAGGCAACGAATGACGATCATTTTCATCGTCCTTGAGTTGAAGATACTCAATGTCATTCTGGTCTTCATCGCTCAGTTGCCAATCCGCAATCGTAGACCTTCTCGGCGCTGACTCGCTCTCCATGTTCTCCAACTCTGCTAATCGTTCTACCATAGTATCCTCACTCTGTCCATTCGATATGCGTTCGTCTTCTTGCTGCTGCATTATCACATCTTTTATCGGAAATTGAAAAGGGTTCCACCTAATAGTCCAATCGTTGCTAAGTTTTCGCCATTCCTTTACTCTTCCTTTGATATCTTTCATAGTCGTTGGAAAGCCAACTTTCACCCTCGCACGTCGCTGAGCACCAGTTTCTAGAGGTACGACGACTGGACCATCAATTCTCAGTGCAACGTCACTCTCCGAAATATCCTCCGTTTGAAGAATTGATGTGGTAAGTGCTGCGTCTTGTCGCATTTCGGACGCCAGTTTGCTATCACGCCGTTGTAGCACTTGTGAATACGCAGTCGGAGGTGCAGCTTCTAGCGGAAGTTCATCTGGAAATGAAACGGTCTTGACTCTTTTCGAAGTAGCCGCCGCCGGCAGTATTGGGCTCGAGAAATGCATCGCCTGTGTGCGCTTCCTGGGTATCAACGGAGATGAATCAGTCGTGGAAATGGGGCCAAGTGACGTCGCTGGACTGAGCGTTTCGGATATTGACCATTTGGATAGTGGAGATTCGGGAAATGATGTTAGAAGCTCGGAGGTTGGCTCAAATGGCTCGCGTTCCGGGTACGTCGGCAGTAGCGGTGATGAGAACTTATCCTTAAATCGCTAAATTCATTGTTAGATATAGCTCAAAGTCAAATCGTCACCAAATTGCGTGCATGTAATGATGTATAAATGAAGACTTTGTTCGTAATAATCTCTGTCTGTGTCGTGACTTTTGACAGCAGCGCCATAACATCGGCAGTAACCTGCAGCTTTTCCTTATATTCAAAATTAAAATTTCCAGCAATCCAAAGAGGATCCTCTTCAATTTCAGGATCTTCTACTTTCATATTCCCCATATATGCAAATGGTGCAACGCGTTCCAGGTATGGCCTCAACGCTGGTCCTCGAACCTCAGGCTCATCCATCTTCATCCACTCAACTTCAACATTTCGCAACGTCTCCAACTCAATGTAATCTTTGGCACTGACTTCAGTAGGTTCTGTGTTAATAACTTTGTCAATATCATCGATCCATTCATCGCTATTATGCAAATCATCTCGAAGAATAAAATGTAGAGGTTGTGAAAGCCACTTCGTTGTAAGCAATTGGAGTGGCAAGGTCGCGGGCTTGGTCAAAACTGACCAGTAACTGACTTTGCTATGATCGGTAGAAATTCCATGAAAGCGGGCGTATGAGACAAGCTCATACATCGGAGAGTCCATAACTGAGGTCTACTATGGGACTGCCAATTTCTGGGAAGCCAACCTAGGCGCGAGACCGCGAGAACGCGCGACACAGTGACGCGTGCACGCGCTAGCATACGCTGTTGTACTTAAGACGTGTAAACAGTGATGCCGCAGACTATTTGTCTCGGTAAGGCACTTCCTTGGTCCTTGCACGCCAAAATCTTTTCCACAATGGCAAGCACTAGCGTATAATCTAGCACGCAAAGCATTTCACCATAGTCACTTGAAGTGACATGATAGTCGATATTTTTAATGCTTTCATGAGCAATCGAAGCTGCACAGTGGATGTTCAGAGTTCGAATTTCTTTATGAGATCAATGGCCAACCCCTGAAATTAACCGATGTCTATCATCAGACACGATGAAACTTCGATAAACAAAGGGTGAATCCTTACCATTGAATGCCGCTAACGACATCGTTAGACGACCTCGCGTTCGAGTCCAACGTACTATGCGCAATCATCCGGAACAATCTTCTGGAGAGCTCAACAAAATTTTCGAAATGCGTCTTGGCTGTCCCGGTTGACTGTCGTCCACTAGAACGTCATCCATAAGGTTTGAGTTAAATACGTTATGGCTTATTTAAAGTTGATAAGTTTGGAAAAACAGCCGCCACTAGTCTCGGTGCAGATTAGTGCCATCCTGCAAAGATTGATGTCGACATGGCCCAGGAAACATCGCGCTCGGGCATTTCTGGATGCACCGGAGTCCAGTGCTCCATTCTATTTAAAAACTCGTAATTCAGGAATTTTCGCGGACGTGATGTTGAACAGCGCGGTTGCATTCGCTGCAAATACGAGCTCGTAATTAGTGTACGCTAGCGAGCCGATATCATATATATAAGTTCTGCCGTAACATTTTCTGCTGCGTCTATTCCTTCTATTTTGTCATCTCAATCTCGGGAATCTGTCGACATAGGTCCGACGACCTAATTTTTGCAATAATCTTAGACTTGGTCTGTCAGTGAGCAATGGGTCCTACATCTCAACCTCGTGTCGATGAACGGGCGGTACCAGGGACTGTGTTTTTGGTCGACCTGGATGGCTCTCATAATCTACCAAAACAAAAGGATATCGTGTTGGTTCCTGCGCCAACTGATGATCCTGAGGATCCTCTGAATTGGGCACCCGCGAGAAAATGGCGGACGATGGCTCTTGTTCATTTGTAAGTTACAGTCGTGAAACCCGTTGGTCGCAGATAAATGATCTAACAACTCTAGTTACACATTTATTGTCGGCTGGGCCAGTGCGGGAGTATATTCCATTCTTATCGATATATCCGAGAAAACAGGTCTTACAGTCGCTGATCTCAACAGTGGAACCGGAACGATGCTACTTTTCTTCGGCTGGGGCTGTTTAATTTGGCAACCTATTGGTTTGACGTTTGGCCGACGGGGATCGTATGTGGCCAGTTTAGCATTTACTGCAGCTATATCTGTATGGACTGCGTATTCCACAAGCTACGCGACGTGGGTTGTACAAAGAGTTCTACTCGGATTCGTAGGTGCGCCAATTGAGTGCTTGTGTGAAGTTAGTGTAACGGATATGGTACGTTTTTTATACGCGCATATATCTATACTTGATCTCTGAGTGTCCGGGAGCTTCCTGCTAATGTCAGTATCTATAGTATTTCAACCACCAGCGCGGACACCAAATCGGTCTCTATCTCCTCATGCTTACAGCCGGCGCGTATTTATCTCCTCTAGCCAATGGCTTCATAAATCAGAGCCAGGGTTGGCAATGGGTCATGGTACGGCATTTTCTCTTTTAGAGCTTGAAAAATATATTTGTTAACCCCTGCAGTATTGGTGCGCCATTCTTAGTGCAATTGCGTGCGTCCTATGCTTCTTTTTCATGGAGGAGACAATGTACTATCGAGAAACAACTTTTGAAGCCGCAACAATCAGTGGAACTATTGACTCTGGTAGGAGGGATTCTCTTAACGACAAACAAGAGCAGTTTTCATCGAGGGCCGTCGACATCGAAACCACGAGTACTCGGGCGTACTCCAAGCCTTCATATTTCAGATCACTTGCCATGTGGCGAATTATTCCAGAGAAGCCGAATGAGTTTTTCAAGATAATGTACAGACCTTTTGTTGTTTCTGCAAAGCTTCCTATTGTTCTATGGGCTGGTTTGTTCCATGGCGTGGCGGCATGCGCATTCTCTTCAATGAACGCGACCGCGTCCGTCATCTTATCAGCTCCGCCATACAACTTCAAGAGCTCTATTGTTGGTCTATTTTACATTGCGCCCACTATAGGCAGTGCGATTGGGTCGTACTGGGCCGGCGACGTAAGCGACCGCATCTGTATCTACCTTTCCAAAAAGAACAACGGATACAGGGAAGCGGAATATCGATTATGGTCAGCTGCCGCGCTTTGCATCGTACCACCGGCAGGGATGATTTTGTGGGGTGTGGGCGCCAGTCATCAAGTTCACTGGGTGGGCCTCATGTTTGGTATGGGGATGCTGGGCTTCACCCTTAGTACCGCTGGAAGCATCATGATTGGCTACACTATTGACTCCTACAAAGAGATTTCCGGGGAGACTCTGATGTCCCTTAACATAGTTAGATGTACCGTCGCGTTCGGGTATGGCTATGCGGTGACGCCGTGGTTAGAGAGAGCTGGATACCAGAATGGATTTATTGAGATGGCAATAATCTGTTTGGTTCTGTTTGGAACGTTTCTAGTATTCATTAAGTACGGGAAGTCGCTGCGACGAAATTCCGCAGGCACTTACTGGACACTGGTAGAGTCGGGCATTAGATCGTTGCAAGTAGGCAAGAGCAAAGGGGTGGAATAAGCTTAGACATGACAATCCATGGTAATGCATATAGAAATTTATAATAAGGCTTTCATGCCAGCTGTAGTCTAAACATCGGTTCTCACGGAGGAACTTGCTGTCGCATGGAATGTCACTCTCGGTCCTGCTACCTCTAGATATCCAACGACGAAGCAAAACACTCCCGGTGTCGCACTGCTCCTCATACTGGATGCCGAGACGTGCCTTCTGGTGTCCCTTGGCTTGGTGAGTCTAGGAGGCTTACTCTAGCAATTTCGGAGCTGTATCACTCGAGTCAGATTTGCGGCTCATTAGAGTTTCGGTACCGTTCATCAGGGCATGGGCACTTGGGTTCGGTGCAGTCAATCCATATGATATTAATGCTAGGCCAATAGACTACAGAAATAGCGTGCTCCAGGATTCAGACCCTTGGTCGTCGAGCCACGGCAGTTACGCTAACGTAATGCGCACAGTAAAAAGTGGGAGAGAGCTTATGTTAGTGTGTATATCTTGCCCGGCAATCCCGTTGGGGATTATTTGGTCAGAAATGTCGTAGTAAACTAGGAGACTCTGACGCAGCTTAATAACTCCCAATTTGCTCTACTGTCCAGCCGTTTGAATGCATTCCATATTCGGAGGTTAGCCACTCAAAGGGATGACCTATCGCACGCATGGCGTGGACTAGTCGTACCTCTTCGCACCTGGTCGCAAAATCAATTTTCACGTATAGAGATTGGAGGGATTCGGACCATTTATTCCCTCACCACAACTTATGCTAGGTCATGCAATCGATACAGATGATAGATTGCAGGTCTGGTCTACTATACCATACCAGCTCACGTCACGCCAGGTCTGTAACGTTCCTGCTTGATGTGCTAAGTCTGACTTCGGCGGATTAAATACATTGTAGAGTTGGGTAGAGCTCGACCACTTGCTGCAGCTTGTATTTCTATAGCGCTCGAAGTGAAGTTGTAAAGACTGGGAGTGAAGTAAAGATGTCGTGGAAGGAGTACAACTCGGCCGTTGGGATAAAGGCTTCGTATTTGATGAGACGGCATTACCTACGAACTTTCCTGTTCGTATTCGATCCGAAGCATGTCACAGGGTTAGGAAATAAACTTGTGACAACCGAATACGGATCCGTTTCCGCGAGTAAGTTTAGTGGCGATCGACAATTAGATTGCAATGAATGTTTGGAAAGGGGATTGCGGCTGTGGCACTTGACCTATACAGGAAGCTTGCATTTACTTACCTTGTTTGGAATAGCCATAAAGCATAATCTCGCCACAAGGCCAAATATCCGTCTCCTCCGGCACGAAGTAGATCTGGAGGGTCCGAAATGCCGGAACATTCTGCTGGTCTTCAATAGGCGGTCCTATCGCAGCATCAGCTGTACGCGAGATAATTGGCAATATTTCTGGCCGCAAAACAGAATGCAAGCCCTTTGGCTGGTCTATTCCGGCTGCCCGTTCTGGTAATGTAGGACATTGCGATGACAATAAGTTACTTGGACGCAAATAACACAAGTGAAATAACGGGTCTTGCTCACACTTTCCTTTTTCGTCATAAGATCCTACGTGAAGTTGGTCTTGTACGCACTTTCCTCTTTTGTAGGCATAGGCGTCATTAAAGCACAACTTAAATGAAGTCCAGCGCGGACAAGCCGACCGTCACCTTAAGAACGCCACATGTGAGCATCCAAAGATGCACATCTACATTGTGCGTCAAAAGTGCTAATAACTCGGCGCGCCTGGCCACGGCCTGTCACTCCTTACGCCACCAAGAAAAGTGCGCAAAAAAGTAAGCCAGATGTGACGGTAACGGATGCCTCGCTCTAGCCGGGTCTTACGTCTGTACCACTTCTGGAGTGTTTAAATTGGACAACCATTTTATAGTAGTTGCTCTGGGGAACTCGTGGTTCGACAGTAGGAATCACCAAGAATAACCTTCTGATGCTGCGATAGCGACCCGATATGGTGTGCTGGCTGATAGAGGATAGGGTTTTTGCTATCGTAGGCTGAAGGGCCATGCCGTGTGTGTGTCCCTGAGGGTTAGGGCACTCATATCGCCGTGCTAAGGCGATTTGAGAGCTTTCGGTGGTCTCGACCGCCCACATTAGAAATGCTGTTCCAGCACTCAACTCACAGTCGCACGCTAACTAGTCCGGCCTCTGAGTAGCGGTCCGCACGTGCCTCCTGCTGATAGGCCCGATATTTCGAGCCATCTATCATCCGTAAGGGGACAAGTCGCAGATAGCTGTCGCCTGCGCTTCTACGCAACGCCGAGTTCGATCCAGACCACCACCACCCTCCTGGATACGCTCCGCCATCTCTATTTCTCTTTTTCTATTTCTCTCTCCCCTTTCTCTTCCTCTTTTCTTCCCACCACAGCATCGCTTTTACCACAACAACCATGGCCGAAGCACTCACTGGCCGCGAATTCTCGCGGGTGTTCGTCCCAACTTACAATGCGATCATTGGCTTTTTCTTTCTCGTTGCCACTGCGTCCTACTTCTACAAGCTTCACTTCATCATGAAGCCCAAGGCCGGCGAGAAGCGACCACTTCTCGGTGGCGAAGCCATCGCTCCTGCCACCGGTGCGACTCGTATCTATCGCCAGATTCGATCTACTCTCCTTTACCAGCCTCCTGGTCGTTACCTCGAGGCTAACGGCACCATGTTTGTCGTTCTCTCCTACCTCGGCCTCAACGCGTTTTACTGCTTCTATGGAGGTGAGTCTAAGCTCTAGATTTAGAATCCCGAGGTCCATAACAGATTACAATTCGATCATAAATTCGTGATCTGTTACTGGCGATAATTTGATGATCTGTTTGTCTGGAGTCACCCGCGAGCTAACATGGACACTTTACAGATGCCACCCAAGATGTGAGCTACATGGGCAACCGATTTGGTTTGGTTTGTGTTGTCAACCTTCCCATCATGTTTTTGCTTGGATCCAAGACTGGTCTTCTTGTCCAGTGGACTGGCTGGTCGCATGAAGGATACAACATTCTCCACCGTCATGCTGGCCGTGTTGTTTGCTTGACTGCTCTCGGCCATATCATCGCTTACTCGTACAATGGTCGTACTCTTCAGGAGCAGCTCATGCGAAGCGCTCAAATTGGTGTTGGTGGTGGTCTTACTGGCCTTGCTTTCACTATCATTCTTGTCACTTCGTTCGCGCCTGCCCGTAACAGAATGTACGAGATCTTCTTGTACGCACACGTTTGGTTTTTGGTCGCCGGTATTGTGCTCCTTTTCTTCCATTACCCGCGCTGCCGCCCATACTGCGCTGCCGCTTCCGCCATCTGGCTCTGGGACAGAATCAACCGATTCAAGAATGCCCATCATGTTTTGGCTACCACGACTGTCCTGTCCGGCAACACCGTCAAGCTTTCGATGAATGTGAAGTCGACCTTCCGTGAGATTCACTGGCAGACTGGCCAGTATGTCTACGTCACCATCAACAAGCTTGCTCCCCTCCAGGCTCACCCCTTCACTATTGCTTCTCCTCCCAACCCGAACACGCTTGAGCTCATCATCCGTGCTCGCTCTGGTTTCTCTAAGTCGCTGTTCTTGGCTGATGAGCAGGAGCACCGTGTTACTTTCCATGGTCCTTATGGCTCTCCACCAAAGTTCGACGGCTTCTCCAAGGTCATTCTGCTTGCCGGTGGCGCTGGTGTTGCCTACAGTTACCCCGAGGCGGTTGAGCTCACCCGTCAGTTCCCTGGCATGGAAGTCGATTTCTTCTGGGTTGTTCCTCAGCGCGATTTCATTAGCTGGGTCGACATGGACCCCAAGCACAATGTTGACTTCAAGGTCTGGGTTACCGCCGAGCAGGGCCGTCCTAACATTGAGCAGTACGTCAAAGACTCCGTTGCTGCTGCTCAGGGCCAGAAGTGTGCTGTTGCTGTCTGCGGACCTGCTCCTCTCGTCCGCAACTCGCGTAATGCTTGTGCTTCGCTCCTTTGGCAGGGTGTTGATGTCGAATTTTTCTCTGAGAACTTCGGCTGGTAAACTGGCATCTCAAAAATTTTTGCATCGCGGTGTAGTTATGATTGCTTGAGTTGCGTTTTATACTGTATTGTTGGGGTAATATTTTAATTTGGAGTTTATGTTACATAATGTTTCGCCTTTGTGGTAAAGTGGCAATCAATCTCATTGGAGTTCGAATGTAGAAGTGGGAGACATATTATTGAATGGTCAGGGGTTTGGGAATTTATTCTCCGCTTCATTTTGGTTCATAGTAGATGGTTAATACCACTAGTGAAACTATTAATGACGTGCTTCATTCTGTATTCGTTCCTTTCATATTCCGGTTAGGTGGTAAATAGATTTTCTTCTTTTTTTTTGGTTTCGCTATGTTATGAGTCTGATATAATGTAATCAGATTTAGGTACGCTCCTTATTTTTTTTTCATTTAGAATTTGACAGTCGATCATTTTGTATTCCTTCATCCTTTGGCCGTCGTGCTTTTTCAATATATTTTATATGCATTATTATAAAGTCTTATTAATATTCAACGAGAATCGTCGCTTCCCTATTTTGACCGTATGTGACTGGCAGTCTGCTGCGTTCAATATACTACATACCAAGTATATGATGTCTTTTGCACGACGAAGATCCTCCTCCTTATGGGGTCTCGTGAGCCAACTGCCAACGGGGACTGATCACCTTTGGCGTTATCGCCTTGACGATCTAATCCTCCGGTAGACACGTCTGGACCACTGACCCCGATCTCTCCCCGCAGACCGCCTAGACCGAGATCTAGACATGATCCGCATTATCGGTCAAGCTCAGTCGTCTGACTGACGGCGGGACCGACGTGTACATCCACGCCGATAAAAATCAACGCTATTGTTTCGGACAGCTTCCGAAAAGAACCTGTCGGGATTGACAGGGTAAGCTTCTTGCAGCATCACGGGCGGGATATGTGGACGACAATTGGTGGCAACCTGATGCAGGCACCAACACCAAATAAGAAAGCCGCCGCCATTCTCAAAACCTTAACCTTTGGCAAAACTGTGCACGAAACATAACCAATGATATGTCTATGAGAGGGCACGTTAAATGGCTTAATGGCAGTCAAGGAGCGGCTTTGTCTTTTATTTGTCAAATGGAGATTCCAGACCTTACCGGTTTGCTTGCGCGATCAGATAGACTAAACGAATTACAACCTAGCCGGACCTTCCCCATTCTTGGTCTCTGTGACTAGCATTTTCTTGTCGTTCACGGTCCACATTTCCCTTTATCAGCTCGGCCACCGAAAACATCGCAGCCTTTCGGAATGCCACCCAGGACCGATCGAAGACAGTAGTAATACTTTACGCCTTACGCGAGTCTAGAATCCATTGGAAATCTTGGCCATAGTGTGTCAGTTTTTACATATTTTACCTGCGGTTCTTTCATCTTTTAGCCCGTCGATCCCGCAAGGTTATTTATTATTCAGCTGTGAGCCTGTGACGCCGTGCCCCCTGCTGACAAAAGGGGCTCAGCTTGCACAATCAGATAAGATTATCCGATTTTTCATGGGTAAGGGTTTGTCCTGCTCACACACCTCGGCGTGACCCGGGTCAAATTATTTCGCGCGTCGTGAGAACTCGTATTCGTTCTAGCTCGTTTTCGGCATCAGGACTGACCCCCCTGTGATGACTCTTGTCAAAAACGAGTGACCCCCTGTGTTGAAGATAAGCAATTTAGGAAAGCAAAGCTTTTGTGCGGTTGAGTGAGAGAGTCAGCTCTAACAAACTGATTGCAAAATTAACGAGGAACTATCTTCTTAATACAAAATGTATATTTAACAGCAGTACAGCCAAGCTTCCAGCGTCAACCCCAATGTACCGGATGCACCAGCTGGCTAATGCGCGAATCGGAAATCGAGGCGCTTATTGCCCTGATCTGTTGTAGTCCTGAGATAGTTATCCTTCTCGTCCGGAGTGAGCGCAGTCCACTTGCTATCGCGACGCTTGTTGCGCGCAACGTAGTACAGCTTGGTTCCAATATATATGAAGATGTTCAAGACTGCGATCCCAATTAGTACCGAGTTACCACGATGGTACAGAGGTCGGTCGTCCTGGCGATAGATATAGGACGCAACGATACCGCCAAGTTGGCAAAACATGTTGTACATTGCCGCCGAAACTGTACGGGTGCGGACAGAGTTGGAATTGCGAGATGTCCATCCGACTTGGATAGCATGGGTCGACGGATACGAGAGGAGCAATGTGGTTACGACGTACTTTGCCCAACGGTTGGCGCTTGCGCCAAATATTCGAAGAGGGATCAGTGTTGCGAGAATCCATATTTGTGCCGAGATGCCGACGTACGAGCGCTCGTTGTAGCGTTGCGAAATATAGGTCACTGCAAGAAGGAAAATCAAGTGGAGAAACTGCTTAGGAAGCACCATGAGCGTAGTCTCGAATGTCGTGAAACCGAGTGACCGCAGCGTAAGCGTAAGGTAGGTATCAACAGGCGACGACGGAATAAAAAACATCAAGCCAATGATGTAGATTGGCCACAAATCGTAGTCGGTGAGCGACCGCCAGAACATCTGCAGGTCCAGAGACTGCCTGTTGTGCATGTCGCCCTTTGACGGATCATCACGAAGTACGCGGTTCACAATAATGGTCTCCTCACGCGGAGTAAACCAGCCATTCTTGCCACGGAACCAGGACGCAGTTTTCGTAGGTGAAGGAGGCATGAGCAACCACGATACGATCCCAATGCAAGCCGTGATGGCGCCCTCAATTAGGAAAAGCCAGCGCCAGCCTTCTTTTCCTTGTACGCCCCGCATATGGAGAATTCCAAACCCCATGAACGCGGCAACAATCTCAGAAACAGTAAGAGCAGCCCAGAAGTAGGCAAGACGAACCGGAAGCTCCACACCGGTGTAGAAGTAAGACAAGTAGAGACACACATCGGCAATAAAGCCACCCTCAAGTGCACCCAGAAGAGCTCGGGTAATGTAGAATGATGCGGTGGAGTTCAACCAGAATTGGGACAGGGCAACAACACTCCATGAAAACATCTGGATAGGAATCCAACGGTCGGGGCCTAGCTTCTTACTCACAAGTTGCGATGGAAGCTCTGAGACCAAAAAGAAAACCTTGAATATCGTATTTCCGTTGTTGTAGTCTGGTCGTCAGTCAGTATCAGTTTCTTCAGGAAAACAATCGGCATTCTTACGGTTTGTTGTTAAATGCAAATCGTCGAGCATGTTGTCGGCCACAGCCTGGGAAATATTGCCTCGATCAAGTTGCAGAGCCATGAACATGACCGCACACCACGACATTATGCGCAAATCTACCTTGCGAACGACGGCCTACTTCTGTTAGGACCTGTCATAATAGATATTAACATCGCCACGTACAATTTCCTCTCTCCACGTCCATCGAGCTTTGGGGTCCACCCGATGTAAATTCTCGTACGTAGGCAAAGGCTGATACAATCTCGCCTTCTCCGGATCGTCGTACACGGACGGTTGCGTAGCAACCGCGTCAAGATCAACTCCTTTGGGACCGTGCAAGTTCCAGAAATAATATTTCTTGGGCTCATGCGCGGCAAGCGGTGGCCAGTCAACCGGGATGTTCAACTTTCCCGCGCGAACACCATTTTCGTCATGTTCAAAGCTAGAAACAGAGGTATGGTCATCGGAACTGTAGTCGAGGGCCTTATCGCTTACGAATCCTGTGTCTTTCTCAGCACTTGTTACCGAGCCGGCGTCCCCGGTACGATTAAAGCTGTCTCCCGGCATATCTTTCAGTCTGCAAAGTCTGGCAAAGTCTATCAAATAGCTACCAAACACGCCAGTGATCGTGAGTGGTCATGATGTATGGCGAATGAACCACTTTATACCAGGAATATAGCTGCAGCAAGTCGCGGAAAAGTTTTCACAGAGTACAGTATACAGTATTATTTCGTCATCGCGTAAACCGACAAAACGATTGCGCGAGAGCATCAGATTAGTCGCAAAAGCAATTGGCACAAGTGTATGTAAGTAGAGGCTATCGTCTAAGAGCAAACCAATCAGAGCGCGAGAGAAAACAGATTTAGGGCCAAAATTGCAAGTCGGATGTCTCAGGATTCACATCGTAGTTCCTCAGAACTAAGTGCAGTCGTTTCATCTGCCAGCCAGTCGCTCCATTCGTGCAGTCCTTGGCAATATTTAGCAATCACGGTAGATAAATCGTCATTCCTATGTTGATCGGCAAGCTCCAGCTAAAGTTTATTTCGTATATGCCCTGTCAGTGGCACTCGCAGTGGCGGGCGAAAGCGACTACTACGGGAGTCATCAGCTCAGGAGTCACCTTAGACGGCTCAGACTGATCTACCTCGCTCGACAAGAATAACACCATAGTATCATTGAGGAGCACACAGATGCAACTGCGCGCACGATGAAGGAACTGTAGAGCATATTTAGTGACTTCCTCCAATGGTTATGTGGGTAAATTAAATCAACACCAGTGATTACTCTGAAATGCCGACTATGGTGCAATTTTCGGCTGCGGCCACGCGACAATACCAAGAAGTTAAAAGTTGGTCTATGCGCTGCGCATCGCACCTTAATGCCTGCAGACACTCAAGCGTATCTGGGACACATCGATTCAACGATAAGCACTGCGCGGGATCGAAGTGCTGATTCAAATCTTGCTCGACAGAATTCTCGCTATTGCTTAAGTCGGATATCACCTATACACCCGAAAGGAGCGTCCAAGTGTGATATTATGATGCTGTTCAAGTTTGCAGGTCGATACGACTAGTGTAATAATGTGAAGCACTCTAGGGATTAAGAGCTATTGGCAGTGATGAACACTTGTCGGTTTCCCTGGTGTTCGCCTGCCAAGCCTCCACAAGATCCGCCCCGTTTGGCAGATTGCGCAACCCACGTAGCTTTAGACGCCATGCCCTTCGTCAAGCACGTTATCTTGGCGAGCCATGTGTCATTATACTTGGATGCCTATCAATGCTGCGCCTTTGCACTTCATATGCGCGCTTCGTCCTCCGGATTCGACCGGTTGAAGAAGACAGCTGCCATCAGAGAGACTGGACTTCGGCCATTTCCTCATGTCTGTCTGCTTATTTGTCGGATCCTCTTGCCAGGACATTAGATTACGATTTGTGTCCTTCTGCAAGTGTCTTTGGAATAGTTTCTGTGGCAGGTTACGTGGAATTACTGACATTGCTGCTGCAAAAGCTGTGACGAGCGTCTCAGTCTGATCTTCTATTATCTGTCAATTCTATTATCCGTCCTCTCCAATGACACGGAAGCGTAGCACGCGACAATGGTATCCGGTACACAGTCACGTTAAATCTGACGTGATATGGTCCAATGACTGAGTCTCTTACTCCACCTGTCAATCACTGTAACATGGATTCAGTCATTCAGAAAGCAACGTGCAGTCATAGTTCAAGAGTGAATATATTTAGGATTCAAGTCAAACGTTTAGGTTTCAGTTAACTATGCGATTTTGATCTTGATCAGAGTACGGTTTGTGATGTGAAGTAGGACTTTCGATTGTCAGTTCACGTAGCCTGTAGGCGGCAGTCGACGATACTGTGGTAGTCTCTCATAGTCTACCAGCGGGAGGCCCATTGATTGGCGATTGGGCAATGCGTTATTCTACTAAGCCAGCACCATGGACTCGGCAACGATCATCAGGGTTCACTAGATCGCAGTCCAAAGGCGCCGGTACCAAATTTCGAGACTCTTGACGGCGTTTATCATGCAATTGGGCTCTTGCGTTAGTATACGTACAGGCAAGTTGTGGGTCTTGTACCAAAGAAGGCTCTGGTTAGGTGTCCATTCGTGTTGCCAAATGCTGAAAAGTAATATTTAGATAATTGTACCCGTGGTGTTCTATCGCAAACTGACGTCTTTTGTCGTCTGAGACTGTTATCAGCAGTTAGATCGATAAGGCAGACAATCCTCCTGTTTTGTACAATAACGCGTGAATTAAAGAGACGTAAGTGGCTTGGTTAAATTCGCGCCGCATAAGTATAACACTAACCCCATTACAGATTAGTGCGGCCCCATTGGGGCAAGTAATTATCTCCATGCGGACTAGCAATGGTGCTGTTTAGGAGACACGGAGCACAATGGAGCGCCACGCGGCCATGCCACGCGGCCTTGCTCTGTCCAACTCGCAAGATGTGAAACACGTAACTGGTACTCAAGCATCCCAGTTAATTCACTGCTTGTGAACTTGTACTCTCTGCACCAGGTACTCTCACGTCGGGGGAATTCGCGAGGTCGGGGTAGTTACGTTGCCTTCCCTTGCCATATTTCCCACCAATGCCGAGCCATATGTCGTTGGAAGTGCCACCGAAGTCTTTTTCACTCCATCATTACCAAGTTCACCGACCGTTGATGCGTCTCCGTCGCATGAGCTCTTGCTCAGATCGTAGTCGGCTATACGCTCTCGCGATAATTTAGTTACCAGTAACGGTCAATGGTCCCCTGTCCCTGAGTTCTGCGACCAGAATTCCAAATGCCAGAATGCCCATCACTAGGGGTGTCATCTTCGGCGTCGCTTTCTCCGGGTTCGTCGCTGTATCCGGTTACATCAAACACATGGTCGGTGAGCAATGACTCCGTTATCGCATTTCCAGAGTCTCCTGGATCAATTCCCTCTTCTTCGGGGTTCAAAGACATCCGGCAACAGAATGGATTGAAAGTTAACGTCGCCTTCTCCATCCCCCTCCCAAAATTGTGGCAGCACCGTCGAACTAAGTCACTCTTTGACCGCGTGGGTGCACTGATCCATTTTATTCGGCGGGTGCCGCATGCGCTCGTCTTCCTCGTCATTCCAGCGTGTCTATTCCGCCTGGAATTTATGATATTGACACACAATTCACTCAATCTCTCTGTCTTCGTTGCATTTATATTTGTCTACCTCCCCGCCAAGTTTGTCATCTTCCTCTACAGTGCATTCCTCACGCCACAAGAAGTAGACCACGATCTTCCGGAAAAAAACGTCCTCGGTAAAGTTGGTCGAGCAACTGCTCATGCATCAAAATTCACTGTTAGGAATGTAGTCGTGATTATTCTCGGCATCGTATATACCTGTTTGACATTTTCTTACGGACTGAAATCGCCTTTTCCGCGTCACGCCGAAGAGACACGATTCGTGAAGGAAAATCTCCATTCCAAAACCAAGGACGCGTATTTCATTGCCGCGAATTTTTACAATAATGATGATATTTTACCTAGTTGGATAGCCGAAGTGGCCAAATTGATCGATGTTCTTGGATCAGACAATGTAAGTCCGACCACTCACTTCTGTTGCATCATGCTAAACTATGCAAGGTCTACGTCTCTCTGGCAGAAAATGATTCCTCAGACAACTCGGCATCGCGCCTTCTGCAGTTCGCGCGTTACTTGCATCACAAAGGCGTTCCGAATACTCTCAACATAACATCCGGTCTGAGGCCGTTACCTCATCACGACCCTTGGTTAGATGCGCAGACACGGATATCATACATGACAACGGTCCGCAATATTGCCCTAGCGCCGCTAGAAGAGGTTTCGTCTACACCGCTCGGGGCTAGGATGAAAAATGTTATTTTCTTGAACGATGTCATTCACAGACATACCGATGTTTTGAAGCTACTCGACGCGGTACAGAACCAACCAGCCAGTGAGTTCGCACCGGTGGTTATGGCGTGTGGATTAGATATGGAGACGGCGACGCTATATGACCAATGGGCTGCACGGGACAAATGTGGCAAGGGTATCAACGGAATGTACCCTTTCTTTTCTGCGCCTGAAGATAGAGCAGCTGTGCGCAAAGGTGAATTAGTCGATGTCGGAACTTGCTGGAATGGCGTAGTGGCCATGGACGCTGGTCCCTTTTTGTCACCACCGAGGACATATGGTTTCTTGCAGAACCAGCGAGATGACGAAGACGACACTTCAACCACGCCTGCTCAGACTACGACAAAACTGGTGCGGCCATTACGATTTCCAAATCCGCCGAAATGTGCCATTTCTGAATGCACGCTTCTCCCACTCGCGTTATTGAATTCGTATTTGCTAACGTCTGATGGCGAGGTGAGGCCGCGAATTGTTATGGATACGTCGGTTATTGTGGCGTACGAGTACAAGTGGTGGTGGTATTACGCGTATTTTCTGCGCACACCCATCGTGAGTGTCTGGGTAGATATTGTCGAGCGACCGATCCTACGGCTATGGGAGGCTCTTGGTTTCGGATCGCTTTACCAGTGGCAAGAACTTGACGACGGATGTGTGGTTGACTCGTGGATTCATTGTCCAAATGAAGCACTGGAGACGTCGAAGAGGATCAAGGTGCTAATGCCTGATATGGATCCAAAGACAATATATGAAAACCAACAGAAGAAAGAGAAGAAGGTCAAGGATATTGAGGAGCGAATGGCGGAAGATTTGAGGATGGAAGAGCGCAGGATATTGCAGAAAGAGACGTAGGGTCATTGCTCTGCGTGGGCGTACTACTTCCATGGCGGACCGGTATGGTTGCATATTTACTCTGTATATTTGAATAAAATGGCATTATTAGCATGACATTTATGGTATATGTACTCCAATATCGTGTAATGGACAATGTACTGCAACAAAAAGTCACCCATGCTGCACCTTGTACCCTCTAATCTAAGCGATGCTCAAAACTGACAAAACTACAACTTCGACTTGACAAAAGGTGGTGTAACAAGCCTGTCATAGACTTGGCTCGACAGGTGATCGCGCGGAACGTACGTATGACTAGCGATACTGCTGGCTTCGACAAACGACTGGTCAAGGTCTGAGACCTTGGTAGCGCCAATGAGTCGCATGTTCATTTCAAGCTCGTCCTTAAGCAACTGGATAGCACGGACGACACCGGGCTCGCCATAAGTGGACATAGCATACAGGAATGGTCGACCGATTCCAACGCCTTTGGCTCCCAGGCAAATAGCTTTAAGTATATCAGTGCCTCGGCGAACACCGCCGTCGACGTAAACCTCGATCTTATCGTCGTAGCCATGCTCTCTGAGCGCAGTCATTACCTCAACGAGGACTTCGATAGCCGGTCGCGCAAAGTCAAGCTGGCGGCCACCGTGGTTGCTGAGTAAAATAGCGTCAACGCCGTATTCAACCGCCTTGATCGCATCTTCTGCACGTTGGACTCCTTTCAGGACGATCGGCATCTTGGTGATACTCTGGAACCAAGGGATATCCTTCCAGCTTAACGCGGGGTCAATGAAAGATGAAATGGCTCTAGCCGCGCCCTGAGATCGGTCTACAGCCGCCTCGTCGTCTTGCACGTTCGCAGCCTGTTCATCGTACTTTGACCGCATGTCCTTCTCTCGGCGGCCAAGCTGAGGCGCGTCTACCGTGATCCACAGAGCACGACAGCCGCGCTTCTCAGCATGCTGAACAATTTTGCGAGTTATTTCGCGGTCTTTGTTGACGTACAATTGCAGCCACTGAATCTGATCCCCCTGTCTAGCATTCACGATCTCGTCGAACGAACACGAGGCAAGCGTAGGGATCATCTGAATCACATTCTCGCGGTATCCGGCACGCGTCAGGACGACTTCTCCTTCCGGGTTGCCCAACTTTCCGAGCGCGGTGGCGGTGATGTAGAAGGGGACGGAAGACGGGCATCCCAACATGGTAGTAGACAGATCAATCTTGCTGACGTCGACAAGTACCTTTGGACGGAACCAAACTCTGTGGAAGGCAGCATGATTCTCACGCATCGTGATCTCGTCGTCGGCACCAGACGAGTAGTAGGCCCAAGCAGTCTTCTTCATAGTCTGCCGCGCGATATCCTCGAAATCGAGCAAATTGTAGCACTGGGAAACAGGCGGCATGCGCTTGACTCGTTCTATTCGTGCAAGCTCGAGGTCATCCATAACTTCCTCGTCCTGAGGAGCAGATTCGACAGACGCCATGTCGACGGGGCCAAGGTGCTTAGATGCAGGCAAGTACTTGTCGAGCGTGTCGGAAGGATGAATAGGGTCGAACTCCTTTGTCGCATCTTTGCCCGCGTATTTCAGAATGATTTTTTGACCACCTGGGTGTTCCGGAAGGAACTCTGTCACGTCATATGCCTTTCCGTGGACAATGACCCAGCAGCTCTCCTTAGTATTATGTTTGGCGACTAGAGGAACTGGTTAAGCGACAGCAGCAGAGAGTATTGGACATAGCACTCACTTTCGGCCCCAGTAAGTGTGACCATTGTGTTTGGTACGCAACTGCGGAAAGATAACAGTTCTAACCGGAAATCTCGGTACCTCTGCACAACTGTTCAACTGTTCAACCCTCCAGGTTCAAGAGAGATCGCGGCACAAATCCTAACGTAGACAAAGCGGGTGGATCGATGTAGCCAATAATCTTCCAAGCGTAATCACTAAGAGTGTGCAACTAAATTATAAATTACTTGCTGGTTCGGGGGACAATTCGGGTAGAGAGAGTTTCCGTGGCCAGTGCAAGAAAACCCGACAGCCATCTATCTAAAGGCGGGGTCGAATTTACTTGCGGCGTTGTCAAGCCACACCCGCTGCTCCGCCCGGCCCCCGGCGCAGCCCCCGCGTGCAGGACCGACAGTTCAAGCAGGTCTCGAATTTTTTTTGACCACATCTTTATTTTCAGGACTCCGAGTTGACCCTACACCAAACTCCGGTTCTCACCGAATGCCGGGTTCTTTGGGAAGTAGTATTTTCCACAAGATCAATTCGTTGGGGGTTGGATAATAATTCAGTCGTTCACATCAAATTCATTATAAGTAACTAGGAAATGACTCAAACCGTACTATACACACGGGCGCTCAAAAAAAGAATGTACACTTCTCCTCGCCCGACCTAGATGCATGTCGTCGTCTCGTTCAAACTGCACAATTCTCGATATCCAAGATATAGCTAGAAATACAACCAAAGCAGTAGCATAGGAAAACTTATCCTCTTCAAAACTAGTTGGATCTTGCAAAACGCCGTCGTGGCCATCAACTTTATTATTAAATGACACAGCTGCAGAGATGTCAATCGCCAGAGGTGTACTCATTGTCGCATTAATGGTGAGATAACACGGGGAGTCCATGAGGAATTATGTAGGTAAATATGTGGAACAATAATGTGGAGCTGCGATCACATGCGGCTCAAGTACATAGAGTAACAACTCAAGACACGAACCAAGAGAACGTCAGCGCCGCGTTAATGAAAGACGCTGGGATGAATCTTCCCCCGACGCCCCAAACTGAAAAAGTTGCGAAAACTTCGGAAATTTCGGTTCCCATAAATCAGTTTCAAAAGTTCTCGACTTTGCACAGTTTGCACTGGTTACAAGTAGGTTCACGATCACCTTAGGTTGCAGTTGAATTAGAATAATATAAGCCTGACTACAATCTCATACCTTCACGATGACATTTCAGTGCATGAGACGATACCTGTCTTCCCGGATAGTTGTGGCCTGGCGCACTCGCGGCCTATGAAGTCTTGCCGTGTTGATGTAAAGAAGATCTCAGTCTGTCACAGACTCCCCTCCTGCCACCTTGGTGCAGTACCTTATTAGGATGCTCCTAGCCCCGTTGATGTCCCGGTCGCAGACAAGCCCGCAGGGTGAGCATTTGAATACCTTGCTGCCCCCAACGTTGTTCAGACGCCCACATGCTCCACATGTTTTGCTTGTGTGTGCCTCGCTGACCAGCACTTGTACTCCCTTGCCTTGTCCATAAGGCGCTTCTGGAACCGGTAGTGGGCCCAAGTGGCCATGGCTCTCGCTGTCTTGGATCGAATCCTGCGACGTCCCCTGCCAATCATCTGCTGCGTTGGGAATGTTGGCAGAAGGATCAGATTGAACGAACTGCTCAAGTACCTGGCAGTCCCGCAATGCATGTCATCTACCAGGTTTCTTATCCGTCGGCGGATCATAGCAGCTGCCCTCCTCATACGCCACTTCTTTCGGCGGTCGAACCTCTTAACCGAATACCGGCTCTGCAGGTCGTCCATTCTGTGGCACAACCGGTAGATGTGACCAACGTCTCCCTTGCCAAGTTCGACCACTTCACCGTCCGGCGTGTACCCAGTCAAGAACGACCGCACTCCGGGGTCTAACGATATCACCCTCGGAACTCCAATTGGGCATTCCACCATCTCCAGCGGCCCGGGGACACACAGGTAAAAGTGGCCTGTGTACCTTTCCATCACCAGGGTACTATCAGAAGACAGCTTTTCTGGCAAATTTTTGGCGCTCTTTGTATGCCGAAGAAAGCTGTACTTCCCACTGCCGTGCGCTCAGTGCTTGCTATGGATGACAATGCTCTCCTGAAAGCACTTTTTGCCAGAGCGGTACCGGACCTTAAAATTCTTCTTGTCATTCTTGCACCTAGCCACTCCGGAATGAAATGCCTTCAGGAGGTCATCCATCGCCGCATCCCGGATATCATGCAGTCTCCTCGAGCCAGGGCCTTTTGAGCGTCTTTATCGCCTCTCTGTTGATTGCCCTGGCTCTCATCGCCTTCTTCGATCTAGGGACTCCCTCATCCTCTATGGCGCGCAGACATTCGTTGTACGTCCACCGCGCTGCCCCCATCCAGTTGAGCCGAATCTTTTTCTGCTCCGCCGTGGGGTACAGTCTTATTTTGCGCGCCTTCTGCGCCGCCGCCTTTTCCAACTTCTGCCTTTTGGCCGGCCTTTCCTTACCAGTGTCGTCGTCCACCAGCCATTCGAGGTTGTATCGGACTTCAGCGCGGGAAGACCACCTAAGGCAGGTGCCCCAACCACGCGCAATTGCCAGTTGGCCGCAGTCTTTGGCTTGACACGACGATGACGAAGGCAACCACATTTGCTCGCTTGCTCGAGCAGGAACACTGTTCCAGAATGGTACCGGGAGACGTTGCTGTTGCTGTTGCTGTTTATGTTTTGTCTGTTGCAAATCCATGGTTGAATGTTCGAACGAAGGCGAGAGGGAATATTGAGAGATTAAGCGGGACACGAGAGCAGTGGAAACAGTGGGGACATTTACGGTCAGACGAGAGGCACAGGAAACAGAATAGACAAGAACAGGGCTACGCGCGCAAGACGCGTGAATGAGTGTCGGCGGCGCGTGTCCGCGCGCGAGAGATTTGTTTAGGTATCCGTGCGTGCCCTAACCCCTGATTCACAGGCTTCGAATCCGCATCACTTAGCCCAACCGCAGAAGTGATTTTTATTATACGAAATTCTATAGTTACTGCTGAGATACATTGATTAAAGTGAAGTCGAGTTGTCTGCGACTGTAGATCGTCTTTGATGTTGTTCGACGTTGGGAGCTGAAGTGTTAGTAAATGAAGCTATCTGTTTTCCCACTTGGGTTTTTGTTTTGCCCAGGGAAAGTTTCCCTACATCTTTGTCCAAATGGATGTTCCTTTAGATAGATTCTATATGTATGCGAGCACAGTCGACCTTCGGGTGAGCTAGTCGCCCTTCTATCAGAAGGGACTGTGCGCTGAGACTTGTCTCCTTGTCATCCGGCCTTGCCAGATGGCATGCAGGATGGAACCACCCGATCTCGGCATTTGTTCGTAATGTTCAAAATCCGGGGTTTGGTGGTCGTTTAATACAAGGGAAACGACTTCGAATGGCAGACGTTGCAAGCGGCAGTTGCGTCACAAAGCATTCTTCGTAATTTAGGGCAGTGGCATCAAATCCATTATATTCGTACACTCGATAAATAAACGTGAGTGGCATTTTAGAATCATTCGTCGCCAACGAAGACGACCGCGTCATATCCCACCAAACGTGCAAAAATGCGCAACTATAATCGAAAATTCGTGGATAGTTAGAAATAACCAATGGAACTATCCCCCATGCACACCAGCACAAGACTATCTCGGACCGCAACGGCAGTACTAGTTATGTTCCTCACTCCTGCCCTGCGATTTTTCCGCCCACGAAGCCCGAAGCCGGTACAAAGTTGGTAGTCTCTGCTCGACCTTTCAGTTGCAACTCAATAATAACGCCTCTGTTGACTCAACCGGGTTGTGCGCATAGTCCCAATAAAACAAAAACCAAAAGCAAGAACGTAGTATGCACAGAGAATTACACAAACCAAACGCAAGAAATACAAACAAGCTCATGCAATCCAAATTTCACCACCATAACAAAACGTTAATAATACAATGTTGCAAGCGCAGATCAATATACATCTCCATTAGTCAAAAAAGATGCATCATAAATAGTAAAAATACACGCAAACGACGGTCCAACAATAAAAATATCAGATGTATGAACTGCTAGATATACACTTGCCAAAACAAATCAACGATGCAATAATAGAGCCACAAATATGGCTTAGATGCCAAACTATACTAGAGAATGGGGAAGTGCGAAACTAGGCATGGTTAGTCTGACGGTATCGCTAGCAGCAACGACTCTTGTCTTCGACGATAGGTTGCTGAAGACTAATGGTTCCGATGCTTCTGATGGTACCGCTATTAAGGGCGTCGTCATCATCGTCAGAAGAAAAGGAGTCAGATTCGTAATGGACACTATTTCGTCGGCTCTTCTTTAGGATCGGTCGCCGCCGAATAATCGTTCGCGTAATGCTCTCAAACACCTCCTTAACACCTGCAACCGCAGTATTAGCATTCGTTGTCCTCCATTGCGATAGACAATATGCATACCTTCGTCATCCTTTGCGCAGATCTCGTGGCACGAGTCACGCCCAGTCCAATCTGGATTATCTGCGGCCTCTATATCGCGCAGATTATTCTCAGCATATTGCACGCACTTCTCGAACGGCACTTCTCGACGAGACGGATCCTCGCGGACGAGGTCCAGCTTCGTACCGACGATGTGAATTATAATGTCGGAGTTCAAATTCTCCTTCAATTCCTGTAACCACGAGTGCATTGCATTGAAAGATGACTCGGACGTTATGTCATAGCAAAGAATACCGCAGGCAGCAGATCGATAATACATCGGGGCCATCGATCGGAAGCGCTCTTGGCCAGCGGTATCCCATATCTGCAAACGCACCACTACACCGTCAACAACGATTTTCTTCGCCAGAAACGAGGCACCAATTGTGGAAGGTTGGCCTGGAGGACGAATATACATTAGCATCATGACAACCAACAGAAAACCGACAAGGCTTACTGTCGTGAAACTTGTTATGGACATATCGGACAACTAGGGATGTCTTCCCCGCGCCTGTGCGAGTGGGTTAGAAAGGCAGTCCCAAACGGCGGAAACAACTACTCACCCTGGGCACCCAGAAGGACGACTTTTGCGTCAGCTATCATGGCAACAGCAGAGGAGGCAACCAGACGACAGAAGAAAGGGTGTCGTGGAGGAGACGATGCTGAAGGGATTTTATTTGGACATGGGGAAGGCCTTGTTGGAAGTGATTCAGGCAAGGCGACTACGGACCAACCGTAGAGAGGCGTGTTGACGTTTTGTTGGCCGCTGCTTGGAGGGTCTGTTCTGGATTGTGTGATACGAGTGAGGCACCGTAGTCAAAATTGGGACACAGCGAACAGATGGACCCAGGATAGTGGACTCTAAAGCAGAGAGAGCCATTGAGTTGCTTGCGCAATTCTGGTGCGAAACCGGGCCACTGACGTGAGTGGCGCCAGGGTACTCAGGGCCCCAGGAAAACAAGTGGCCCCTGCGCCGCGCCTCCAGTAAGTGAGGGCCTCCGTAGCGTCACGCTTCACGCTAAGGGTCACGCACGAATGCTCTCATAGTAGGGGTTCTACCGCCTCACGTGCTCGTTAATTGGTTGTGGCAGCGTTGACAATGATAAAATGCAGTCTGTGTGCTAATAGTAATATATGCGGTATGCGGTGGCCAAGTTAGAAACTACGGTTGTAGTGTGATGTTCCCTTTTTGACTGGTTGCTCTGAGATTGATTATACTTCTGGAACCGCGGTCAGCTACAGCTTTCCTCCCGGTATGAATGTCCGAATGTCCTAATACATGTCGATTATGCACAATTCAACATCAAAATTTGAGCCAGCCGTATCGCAGCGCCACTTTCGCCGCGGCTCCAGGGTCGGACGTACGGTGACAGCATTGCGGCATTGATTTCCATGCCACTGGGCCCTCACGGCGGACCAATGCACTTGGTACAGTCAAGGAAGACCATGGCTTCGACTAACTTCTGTCTTCGTGCCCTTGCCGGTGAATCTCAATTCATGAATCAGTAAACTCTCCAGTAGTAGAAAACTAACATTTGAATCCCTTTATGTGCCGCTCTGGCCTTTGCAGGATGGGTTATCCCACCTATCGTAAGCCGCATGCCGACTCTCACTGCTCAGTTATGAGCCCTCCATTTCTAATCATATAGAAGAAAGTTGCCTATCCAATTCGATGCGATTCCTGATAACTGGCAAGACGACGTCATACTTAGACACCTTGCCGTTTAATTTGCCGCATAGCGTGCGGCTCGGACGTGTTACGTTTCATTTTAATCTCGAGTCCAAGCTCGGCTTATTACTGCCAAATCTCGCATTGACTTTTCGGCCAAGTCCGCTTTCTTAGCATAGATAATCTCTTGATTTGTCCTGTTTTCACAGTGATACATCTTACAATTTAAATCTCCTACAGAAAATTTGATGAAAATGTAAGCAGTTAACAGCCAGTTGCGAAAACAACCAAAACAAAATCAAAGCAATTTACAATCCCGGAGTATCCTTAATCCTAAAGACCTTCTTTGTCGCACTAACCCTGCCAGCCTTCAAATCAGCCAACGCCCCCTCAACGCCCGTCAATCCGCCTTCAACAATATCGAAACGGTGTCCAGTGAACTTGCCCTCCTGAAACCACTTCGTCAATTGCCTGTAAAAGATGTATGCAAAGTCACGTCTTGCCTCACTACCATCGTGCGAATTAGCCACGCGCGCAATACCGTAATTTGTCTTGGTCTTGTCAATATCTTCGAACTTCCTCTCAGGAAGAATAAGGCAAAGCTTGGACTTGAGACCGGGTTCAAGGGCTTGAATTGCGTTTTGATATGATCCGTGCTCCGAAACCGTATCCCACGCATACAAAAGGCTTTGCCCGGGTTTCAAAAATGCTCGAATCGAGCCGGGAATATCGTTGTTGTTTCGATAGTCGACAACGAAATCCGCGCCAGCTTCGAGCGCGACCTGCGCGCCAGAACCTGCAACTCCAATAATCGGACCGATTCCCGCCAATTTGGCCAATTTAATGGCAAAAGTACCAACACTAGTAGATGCACCGTATACCAAAAACGGAATCTCCTCCGTCGCAGGACACCACGGAGTCGGCAGGCCAAGCACTTCCCAGAGTCCGTATGCAGCTGTCAAAGAAGCGAGAGGTACTGTTGATGCTTCTTCGAAGGTGACTGAGGGTGGGATATGAAATGTCGTGTATGCATACGCGATAGCATACTCAGCAAACGATCCATGTAGCGCGCCCATTTTGTGAAATGCGGCCACGCGGTCACCTGGCTTGAACTCGAGGACGGATTTGCCAACAGAGACGATCGTGCCCGCGATGTCGTCACCTGAGTTGTGTGGGCGCTTTGTGTAGAGTGGATACTTCCAGTCCTTTGGGTTCGAGCCGGAAACTTCGACCTTAATGAGGACCTCGTCGTCCGCAGGAATCCTGTGACATTAGCAGAATTACTGCGACGAGGAAATGTATACTCACGGGATAGGAGAGTCGACGAGCTCAGCGCGAAGAGGCTCACCGTAGACAATAACTTCCTTCATAGTGGTCATTATGTGCTTCAGAGCTCAGGTGTTGACGAATCAATAATACGGCTTGCCCAGATGAATAGATGAGTGAATTGTGAGCGTAGTGGAAATGACAAGAAAAGCGCTCTATTTATACGGCAGGATTGCCATTGTGCGGCATTGCAAAATAATTGGCAGCAGTATAGTTTTCAAGCAAGGTTCAGGTACCCGAGGCACCCAACAACAAACCGTGGAATGGCATTGCTACGGCATGGCTCCGGTTACGCTCCGAATTGGATTGGTAATCCTGCAAGGCGGTTCTCAAAAGCTCGAAATAAACGCAAATGTGTCCACTGGTATCGTTCATGCAGCTTGAGGTTGGCAGTTGTGGTTGATTCAATTACAGGGGACTTTGTGACATCATCCACCGGAACCTTTAGGCGGCCATTATGCATGGAACTCAAAAATAAATGAAGCATTGTCGCAAATTAAGCTTTTCACAGTATACATTATTTGTAATCTGAATGTGCTCAGTTGGCAAACTCCGAAAAATATTTAAGAGAACCGTTTATCGCCGGTCGGGGATATGGAGTCAGTCCATGTCGGCTATCGACGCTTACTCGCGGAATTATGACAGCCTACAACAACATTTGATCGTTTCTCATACTTCGCTGACAAACGAAATGAGACTTGTATAAAATAGTGTGGATAGTTATCTAAGAAGTATAACTAATCTATTGTCCAATTTGATTATGCGCTCCTCATATTCTAACCTTTACCAATTACCATGCTAAACTCTAATTCGCCAAAAGATCTCACCACAAAAACCCGACGCCTAATGCCCAGAGCCAGTCCAACTCCAAACATCTACAAATACCTACATAGTTCACTCTCACGTGTCATGCATTCTAGCAACTCTTCTATAACCCCCCGCAAACTTTTGAATATAAGTTTCGGTGAAATACGAATGTTCCTGACCATGGGATTCGACCAGGTTATGGGCAAGCTCGTGCGCCACGACAGGGAACCAGTAGTCGAGCGCCTTGGCCAAGTTGAATCCGCTCGCCCCTTGAGACATTACTTGTGTTGCTCGAATATCGTCTACAAAATAACGCAAGTTGAAAAACAAACTTCCGCCAAGGTTGAAAGCCACGGATTCCCCTGATGCGTCGTAAAACATGTGAAATGCCTCCCATCGCGCACTGAACACACTGACCGCCAGTTCTCGCAATGTCGCGGCGAAAAGTTTAGTGTGACCCGTCAGTTCGCTTGGGATTCCACCTTGCACAGAATTCGAAACGAAAAGTCTTGGGCCGCTTGACGATACCATCCCGATGAAACGTAGATCGTGGGCAACATTTCTGTCGCACATCTTTTCCGCGGAAACAGACGCTGATTCGGTAACGCCATTATCAGGAGACCACGTGCGCGCCTCATTGCTGAGCTCATTATTGTTGTATGGAGATACATGCCGAATACCTTCCTGCAGCAGCTTCCGAGTCGCTTCATCAGAAAGCGGCTGTCGAGGTGCTGTGTGATCTCTCTCCTGCCGGACAACTGTTGTCGACTCCGAGGAGGTAGAAGAATCCGTTTCCTCCCATCCCCCAGGCGTTCGTGTCACGTTACGGGCCGGAGATACAATATTGACATCTGAGGTTTGAGTCACATGAGTTGTGGTCATGCCAGCAATCGACGCCGTACCAGCCAACAGGGATGAGCCAGTGGGCTCTGATAGCTTCCTTCCCGACCTTCTCCAATGCTTGAACATCCCACCAAAGATGTCATGGTTCTGATGCTTATGCATGCTCGCAGCCACCTGCGTTGACGCCGGAAATGGTGACGGCTCCGGAGCTGAATGGCCAGCAGTTCTGGCTGCGGCCATAATTTCCCGACTGGTGTTTTCAATCTCAACAGCCGGAGGCAGATCCAAATCCTGTTCGTCTGGAATCGACTCCTGTATCTGACGTTTCAGTTTAGCAGCTAGCTCCTCCGCAGCACGCGCCTCAGTCTCTCTTTTGCGCCGTTCCTGTTCCCGAGCTTCTGAAAGCAATTGTTGCTCGGCAACTTGCTGCGCCGCCCTTGCCTCTTGTCGTCGAGCATTCAGGAGCCTCTTGACATTATACCCACGCCGCTCTAAACTGGTGAGCGACGAATTGAGAAGCGATTCCAAAACAGTGGCGGCGTCCGGCGTTGGCCGCTCCAACATAATCTTAACAAGTGACTGTGCAACATCAAACCACTCAAACTTTGGCACGAGGTACAATGTAAACCCACCATCCGTGCGTCGCAGTATCGTGGCAGTAGTGTTCGTTGTGACTGGCTCGAAGCGTCGACCTCGCATGCGGATGATTGTTCGCTGGACTGAAATCTTCGATACGGAAGCGAGAAGAAATTGCTTTTCAAATGAGTGAAATGTGACCTTAAGATTCTCGTGCGAGCCAACGTCAAGGTAGAGCTTCAGTCGTTCAAGGATCCGTTTGCCAACTGTAGCACTGTCAGATGAATTAATTGCCGCTCCTGTCAAATTGGTTTCTTGGACTATATTCGACATCTTTGGTGATCCAATGCGCTAACAACAGTCAGCATATATTCATTCGCACTCAAAAAAATACGCACCGTATATAGCCTTTCCAGACTCGAATCAAATGGTGCCGAGAGAATCTCTTTCTTAAAGAAATTATAATTTACTACGTCGTCATTCACCACAATGTCCCCTGCCTTAGCCAAGACGTACGATACGTCGTCCTCCACCAACTCCTCATAATCGTCAAACTCATTATCTGGCGGTTTCTCGCCATTGGCATTTGCATCCGTCGTAACTTCCTTCTCCAGATACCTCTTGGCGACCAAAAATGACGAGTTCTTCATGTTGTTCACCAGACTAGTATCCGAAGAAATTTCGGACCAATGCCTTTCGAACTCGATAAGTAACTCCAAATACCTGGTCGCAGACCCAGCCTGAACAAACATGGCATTTGGCTCAGCCACAGTCGATCGTGCAAGTTCCACAACGCTAGGTTTATCACGTGCACCGCAGAGTCTGAGGAATGCGTTCGCTCCAGGATCGAAATTAACGAAGTCAAAGAAATTCTTATAAAATAGATCCGAACTACCGCTTGATGACTCTTCTGGAGCTGAGATGAAGAGACGTGATGGAGCCTGGTATTTAGATATTGCACTCCCATTCGCGATCGGGACAAACTCTGCATGACGCAGTTTCGTGATATCCCGAGATCCTAAATCCGACAACTTGCCTGCCATGTAATTAAACATCCTATTTGCTTGCTCAATAGTCTTCGGCGAATTAGTCATCAGTCTCTGGACAACCATGTCGATGGGAGGATACATTGCGACACCAAATTTCCAGGCCTCCACTTGCAAGTCTTCTCGGAGCACAGGGAAATCAAAGATCTCGACATGGGATGAAGAATAGCAGTCTGACGGTGCCACAATGATTGTTTCTTTCTTCTCTCCTTTAATAACAGTAGCAGGAAGGAACCTGGTGGGAAGGCGAGAGTTGTAGAGAGCGCGGTATTGGTTCTGATCAAAGAAACGGACAAAATAAGAGAGGACTTTGTCGCGGAATTGTGAAGACTTAGTGGTTGCAGCTAGGTTGATCACGGTCTGCACAGACGGATATTGATTCAATCCGAGTCGGAACAAAAATACAGCCTCAGTGGACTTTGGGTTCCAATCCGATGGCCAACTAAGAATGGGGAGCTTCAGCTCGCGGTGATCATCAGTCGGCTGATAGAGATCGCAAACACGATGTAATCTGTTGTGCTCTTTGTCTTCAGACGCGACAATATCATTCGCCTTTAAGAAATTGATATCGTCTTCCTGAATATCCTTTTGCTGGCTAGCAAGATAGGTGATCATGTCCGCCGAGGACCATTTCCGTTCAGCTTCATCAGAGTGCAAACGTTCCATAACATACTTGAGTTCCACTGTCTTTCGAACGCCGAGGTATATCAGCATATCCTGATGTGCATTGGCCAAAAGCCTTTCGTCGACGATAGGAAGGTCGGGAAATAATTTGACTTGACGCAGATACGATTCACTAGGCTTCTTCATCCCTTTTTGAGTAGGAATACAAGTTAGATTTTTTAGTTGGTCAAATATTGCCGTTTGAGCCGAATTTATCAAACTAAACCACTGCTTCGAGATAGCTATCAGGACCTCCCGGGCGAACTCTGGCGTAATTGTCAGATTTTGCTCCAGTGGCAGGCTCAGGCTAGATGTGTTCAGGAATGTAAGCCATGTGGTTATATCTAACGGTTTCCAGCCACTGCAAGGCAGTCAGATAAGTGATGAGGTGCGGTTAATGGTATGAACTTACAGCATCTCCAACTCAGCATTGCGAATCTCCTTGGCCACTCCGAACGGCAAACACGTATATGGAACAGGCATACTTGCCGGAATAGTAGTCGGGTTATGATAGTAGTAGATCGATCTCATGTCCACCGTTCCCATATTGGGGTCTGCCAGTAAAGCATACCCTACCATTGCTCGAATCTCACTGAGAGCCAATTCGTCAATCTTTAATTTCCGAATAGCCCATTTCAAGAACGCAACTGTATCATCAACATCAAGTGGCCTCTTTGAAAATTCATTCTTAATGTCGTTAACGTCGACTGATCGAATCAAACCCAGACTCTTAACTTGGTCGTGGAACTCAGGAGCATCGTCGTACATTGTTTTCGGGATCATGGGCACATCCTTCAGGAAAGTGATATCTTCCATAGCCCGCGACTCGGTGGACGGCTTAACACCTTTAGTAGTCACTAATGGGACAGAGGGGGCTGATTTCCAAAATCCGGTAGCAATATACTGGCCAATTCTGGCATCAGGTGTAGAATGCTCAAAGTAAAATTGTCGCATAGTAAAACCAGCCCTTGCATATATTCCTTCGACGTCGTTTACTTCCTTTCCCTGTGGAATCATCAGGCCCATATTGTGCATCTCAGTGCCATATACTATCCGTGTCAGGACCCCGGCCATGTACATCATCTCCTTGTTCCAATCCTTGACATATGCATTAGCTGTGTCAACCGCCGCACGCTCCATGGTCGGTATCGCTTGAGGCGTCGCAATATGAGATTTCAAAGCGGTAGTTTGTTTAGTAGGAAAACCAATAAAAACTTTCGCGTCTTCAAATGTCCTAGGAAATATTCGAGCGGCAATACCAGACTTGAGCTGAGATGAGTCCGCTTCTTCCTTATTCAAAGCGATCATAGAAACGGAGGCATGCTTTGGAGGCGGCTTCATAATTGCACCTTGTAGCTTCTTTGCAAAAGAAGCTGGCGGACTGGTGATAATGTATCCAGTAATATTCCTCAAAAAGAGTACAGCTTCTGTATATTCTGATGGTCGCTCAGGTTCGGCAGTGAAAGCTTGAATAAATTTGAGTCCGAATGACATAAGTCCTTTCACCTCCGTGTCGCCTTTCCCGAGTTGAGTAGCATTTAAGTATCGCGCCTTAATCTGCACTGACTCTGCTTCCACACGCTCCATTCTCATTGTTTGATCTAACGATTTCAGGTTTACTTCTCGAGGAATTTGGAGCGGATTGGGATCTGACTTCATTTTCTGAATAGTAAGCAACGAGATACCGTCGACAGTCAACTGAATCTGCTGCAACTTGACAAACGTCAGACTCTGTGCCAAGAAGCTGGTAAAATGTGGCAAGTCAGGAACGGGCTTTGGTGAGGAATATGGCAAATCAATTGTTGTCCATTTACCAGCCTCCCGCTGAGCATCTGCAAGGAGTGTTATCCTCCTGTAGCGAAGCTGGTCGCCGTCGTAATAGAAACTCATTGCTGTCTGTCCTGAAATAACCATTGGTTCGTCCGTCACGGCGAAGACAGAATAGAAACCGACGCCAAAAGCACCAATCTTGGTCTCATCAGGGTTTCCTTTTGCAATTTCGCGCAGACGGTCCCAATCTTCGGGTCGGAAATGCATGCCGTCATTGCTAACTCGAAGACCACTAACTGAAGCCTTGTGTATATCCCTAGGCGAAGTCATATTAGCGACGCAATCGAAGTATGCAAACCCGACATACAAAATGTTCTCCAGACGAATTGGTCTAGTGCCGTCAGTTGTGAATTCAACCCGCACAGTGGTGGCTCCTGCATCAGCGCTATTCTGAATAAGCTCCCGAAATAGAGCATGGTCAACTGGATACTTGGACAATGTCCTTGTGATAAGTCTAGAGAATTCAGTTAGATCTGTTGCTTTTCCCAACGGTCCCGCATATTCGCTGACTCTATAACTCACGCTCGATGATTGACCGCCACTGTCTCGCTTGAGGCGGTGTTGTTGTCCTCCCGAATCCTCCGCAGAGCGTCGTAATCTATTGTCGCCATCGTCTACTGAATTAACCGCTGTAAAGTTGCGGTAAGCGTGTGGGCCTGTGAGTATTTGTACCGGCCGGTTCGGGATGTAGTGTTGCTCGAATTGGGAGTTTGTGATCGAGCCCGGCTTGTTCTGGATCTTATATCACATTATTAGGATGTCAACTATTATCATATTCCCATTTCTCGACATTAACAATTTTAATATAACAATATTGACAGGAGAAGATTATTTACAACGCCAAATGAACTTGAGATAACCCACTTTAGCGAACAAAGTAACACGGCACAATTAAACTGTGTTCTAATAATACGGTCGTTCTGGCAAGAAGCACACTACTGTGCATCCAACATATTATTCTAACGCCTTGATCGACTTCTTGCCGAATTTGCGCAGACAAACATTCGGGCCGTGCTCCATATATTCTTTTCGCGTGACTTGCCGTGACCGCAGTCTACTTTTCTGCTGGCCTAATTGTGCGCCTCCCTGCCATCCATAGGTAATGGGACTTATCACGACTACTTAGCATAGCTCATCCTAACCATAAAAAATACTTACTCTTCAGGAAAGCCGATGCGTAGGGTCACATCATCTGGTACTAGAGCCTGTAACTCCATCGACCTAGACTCCGCATTAGCGATTTAGAACAAGTATGAAACTAGCTAGAACCTACGAACATTCTCTCTCTAAATCCAGGGAATTTCGTGTTTCCACCAGCTAACACGACATTTCCCAGTAGCAGTCCCCTCGCGTCAGGATCTGGCACAGCAGATACTGCCTGCATAATTGCCTCGGGAAGGCCGGCCTGCTTGATCCCGATGTCCGAGGGACTGAACAGTATCTCTGGCACACTAAATCGCTCGTTTCCCAAAGTCAAAACCTGATCGTCGGGATCAGGCGGCAAAGATACATCCCTAACATGTCCTTGCCTAAAACCAGACGCCGTCGCTCGCGGTAGCACATAGTCTAACATCAGTGGGTTGTTCGCTGGCAGTAATCTCTTACATGTCTCCAAGTCTTTGGCAAATTGTGCCGTCACAAAGCAACTCTGGTCTTTAATTTCGTTCACAATGTGTATCTCATCCATCATGTTGTAATGCCTGAATGAAATCGTCTCTTTTAGAAAATTTCTCAGCAACTTGCCCCCAACGTTTAAGCGACGCACCGCGGGGTAAAAAACGGCGTCGGCGACAATCGGAATAACTGTAGTCGCAGAATAACCAGAGTCAACAACTAGGGTAGTGTCGGATCGTCCTGATCCACCGAACAATAGTCCAGTCTCATTTTCATGCACCAAGGCGGAGGTAGTACATCGATAATAAGTACTAAAACCGTACTCTTCAAACACTATCTGATCCATATTTGAAGAGCAAGCAGGCAAGTGCAAGACAGGCTCCGTCACAATCAATGCAGTTTCGTCTGGACTCACGTTAAATCCAACCTCTGGATTCAACAGGACACGATCCCATATCGCCTTTTCTGATTCCCAATTCGTGAGATGTCCCTTTTCGAACGGTCGCCGGAAAACAACGCCAGAGAAGTCTTTGCACTGTGTAAGAAATTCGTCACCGATGTATACGCGCCTGTCTCTGCCCCGTGCTATACAATTGGGAATTATTGAAGGTGCTTCGACAGTGGCGTAGCCTGCTTTAATGGTGTAAGCTCCGTTGTCGAGAACCAATGTCGCGCGGGGCTGCGCGGCCACCGGCATACTATTCGCGCGACGTACGACTATTGCTTCCAAATATACGATGCGCGAACAAGGTCCGAGGAATATGCGATTAAGAAAAAATATAATTTGGTGGCGAAGATTACCGATATAAACTGATCTGGTGGTGAGTGTGATGTCAACCGTCAACCTCAGGGGCATTGCATCACTTAGTTTACAGCCTCATGTTACTGACCTCCAGAGCGTTCAAATGTAACGCGGGAAAATAAAGCCACCTATTTATTATATTACATTCCACTACTCGAAAAACAGCATATAACCGAGTACGACTATCGAAAATACCACAAATTACGACAATATAACAGACCCCTCATATCAACAACATTGTGAACCGCAGTCAAAAACAACCAATAGACACTATATAAAACAGTCATTGCACAAAAAATACAATATCAGTATAAGGTAAGCTGTTGGACAGAATGCTAATTTGATATATGTCGCCGTTGTGGACAACGCAACCACTTCCAATATGTATTGAAATTATGCAATGATACAGCATGAGTTCGTCCTGAGTAAACCGGTTAGATAACACATAGAAAATTAGAAAACAGCATGCATACTTCTTAGCCTCCTTGTAGAACATCTTAGAAGTAGTTGACAACGCCGAAGACTTGGCAACTAAGGAATCCAACTCCTCGCCTCGCTGCAAAACCGATTCAATGGCTTTATGCAACACGATCTTAGTCTCATCTAATTCCTGCTGCACCCGCATTATACTATCCGCTTGATGTGGATTTTGGTACTTTATGAGGGACGATTCTAGATCGGGAAATTGAAGCGTGACGTCGCCCTGTGACCACTGTCCTCTTGGGAATTGGGTTAGGAATTGATCGAGTAATCTGTTCAATAGACTGTATGCGACACGGATGGGATATTCCTTGTCGGCAATGATGACGCCCGCTACACCATCCGAGCGAGCATAGGTATGTGCAATATATTCTATAACACGTCAGCTTCCCAGTCGTTGCAATTAATCATTGTCAATGTTCACCGTTCTCCTCTACACTTTGCCGTTGACTTGGTGCAGTACGTTCTGCGACTGTGGTACCAAAGAAAGTCAAGAACTCGCCAACACTACCAACACCATTAGCCACCTACACTATACAACATGACTTCAACCCCGCAGGCTGCAGCAACACAAAACGTATCCGCGTAAACCATTCCATTCACGCAAAACTGACGGTGACGGATGCCATAGCTGAAATGTCTCGAAGCGTAATGTAGCGGGTAGAGACAGTCATGTAAATATTAACTTACCTCTTCCGCTCAAAGAAACTGAAACTACTAAGATCCTTTGCCGCGCATAACTCCACTGCTGGCTTTGTTGAATTTCGGAAAATGCCAATATAGTATAACTTCATCTTCGATTGTATATATACGTGAGAGCTGACGTGCCGTGCTGTCAACAACCACGTGTCAATCTGTGTAACAGTGTTGGTGACTCTTAGATGCGAGAGTGGAAGCAAGACAATCTAAATACCGCGTCCCTAAACTTCCGAGAGTGCTAGTAGACGGTGTGAGTATGAGGGCCGGATAGCAACTGATGGTCGAGGCTGACGGGAATATTGCAGTTCATTCAGCTGATAGCAAGTGGGTCGCACTGCGGCTTAAAGCGAAATGTTTGAGGTTCGTTCTGCATAAATTACGTACCGCTTATGTCAGGAGCAATGATACCTGCCTAAATAAACTTAAACCACGGCTATGTAAATCACATATTTGCATGTAAACCACTTGATCCGGCCCACCGTCTTCGAGTTTCGGCTTATAGATGACATCTGCGGTACTCATAGAATTGGAACTATAGCTTGACAACAGTGACCCACTGTATAATCAAACATTCTTGATTTTCGTTTAGTTTTCACGACTGTTCCCAAGCGACAAAGCAGATCTACAACTGCATAGACAGACAGATACGATGTCCTCACTAGCAGACGATCTTTCGGCGTTCAAGAACCGACTAAAAACACAGCCTGTCCTTCAAAAGCGAGTGATCAGCAGCGTTAACAATGACGCTTCAAGCACCACCAATTCCGATGATGAGCGAAAGAAGAAGAAACCGAAAGTGACTACTGGTAGGTCGTATGAGGCGATCTTAAGTCGAAATGGCAGAGCCCTGTGGCTAACTATTGTTGACAGTGTTTTCACAACCTGCTGATACTGGTATCGGAAGCCATGTTTTAACGCAGCTTCATCATGCTGTTGAATTTATAAAGGTAATGCTCTCTCGCGCCACCTGATCCGTGTAGGGAATCAAATGCTAATTTTGACGGCAGAAACAAGATAGACCTGTTACCGTTAGCGAACTACAATCGTATTTGTCGGGACAGGGTGGCCCTCAACTTCTGACAAACCTGCAACTGATCAGCCGGATCAACTACGATCCGAACAACAAGACATACGAATATCGCCCATTACATAATATAAGATCAGCTGAGGGCTTTCTCGCGTTCCTCAGACGACAACCCACATTTCGTGGACTATCAGTCAAAGAACTCAAAGATGGATGGTCAGGGTGCATGGAGGCAATCGACGAGCTCGAAAAGTCGGGCGACATTTTGGTGCTCCGAACAAAGAAAGAAGGAACCCCGAGATTAGTATGGGCGAATAAAGGTGGCGATATTGGGGGCGTGGATGAGGAATTTGTGACTACATGGAACAGAATACCTGTTCCTTCGCAGTCAGAGTTACCATCTAAATTGGAAGAGGCTGGGTTAAAACCCACAAGTGTAGATCCCTCGACGGTGAAGAGGGCCAATGCGTCAACGGAACGGAAGCAAAAGAAGCCAAGAAAGGGGAAGATTACAAACACGCATCTCACTGGCATATTGAAAGATTTCAGTGGACGGAGGTAGGCTTGTAAATTAGATATTGCGCGTGTTGTTGTACATAACAATTTGGGTGAATGCCTATGAGACTGGCTTCGTATTGCTCATGGAGTTGGTGCTTACTATACTTTAAGAGAGGGTTGCATTGGGAATGGATATGGAGCTAAAATTTGCTAGGATTGACTAAGCATTCTTGGGCGGTTGCTCATTTGTGTGATATGAATGTTACGACTCGGAGCCCTTGCATCACTCTGTTATAGGATGCTGCCTTCAATCCCATGTACTTGGACTTTTACAGTGCTCATTCTTCTTAGCTCTGGCTAGTGTGATGTAATTTTACTTACGCCCACTGCTGTATCAGGTGGGATACATGGACAATAAATGGAACTTCCTAGAATAATCTCCGCGAGTGACAAGGCGAACCGCTGAAGACGGTGTACATATACCCCAATAGCTTCTTTTTCTTTCATTACAAATCATTTCCAAAAGAGTGCTGTTGTTGAAGGAAATTACGATGTTGAATTCGCTCGTATGGCGAAGATAAGGCCCAGATACCCAGAAAGAAAAATGATTAATTCGTAATTTTGCGTGCGGTCATTTTTATGTTATATATTATTGCTAATGTCGGTTTTGACGGTCTGTTGGTCTCAGGAGACCTTTTCGTTTGGGCAACAAAGCCCAAACACAACCTGTGGTCATGAAGACTAGCAACCGACAGCTGATGGTAACCAGTCAGCCAGCTCAAATGCCTATCCACTCTCCGGCATAGTTAATATTCTAAAATATATTGTTATCAAGCTATCCCCCCACCGTAACATATAGTGCAAACAATCTCCGACCCTCACAGTATGTGGTTTCTGACGAAGCAGGGGCTGTTCACTGTTGAGTTGAGCGATTCCTATTAAAAATTATCTGTCAGTGTCCGTGTCAGCCTGTGCAGGCTGTCAAGGGAGACGACGCATTGGCTTTAGTTAGAACCAGGTATCTAAAAGTCATCGTCCAAATAGCATTTCGGTGGTCAGGAGCGACGACCTTGTAGATGATCAACGTGGGCCTTTAACACGGGTTTAAAATATTCAGACAAAATCAGACAGGGGATAAGTCAATAAGTCATTCATTACATTTACATCGGACCTTCCATCCGAGAATTATGCGAAAGCAAATAAAAAACAGACCGAATAGAACAAGAAACGAAACAAAATAACAAAGTTCCAAACAAAACCCGCGCTCAAACGACAGAGCGAAGACACGGAAACACGGAAACACGCAAGGGTAAAATGGAAACTACGTGCACAGGAGTGGCGACCTCGGTCGTTACCTGTTAGACATGTTGACCATCAACTGATCTATCTGTAAGAATCGTCGCGGGTCTCGGGGTCAGAGTTGGAGTTGTACTATATGTTACGCTAGCTGGATAGCTTATAGCAATATATTTTAGAGTATCAACTATGCCGGAGAGTGAGTATAAACCCTTCCTTATATACACTTCTCCGGCGTCTAACTTTGCAACAAAACCGCGGACTAAGCCGGGCGCACGAAACTAACAAACAAACAAATAACCTTTCGTGTACGTTGACATCATCTTGCGAAAGAACAAACGAAAGGAAAGTCGAAATCATGCTCGGAGTAGGCCGTCATTTCGGACCCAAGCACGGAGCAAAGATTTGCGGTTATAACGTCAGGAATGATCCTATCGTAGTCCCAGATCCCCAAGAAGGATTCCTGACGACACGATCTCATTCTGTGCCCAGCATACTGCTGCCTCCAGTTTCTGGTCTAGCACTCGTTCCTTCCCTCTTCGAGTCCTAATCACTGCCTTCTTGTCTCCTTGCTTCCGATTGACACCATCCAAGCGGGCCAGAATGAGATCTCTGCGAGTCGTAAGAGTCCCACCCGTTTGTACGAGCGCCTCGCAGCAGATCATTGACGTACTGTCAGGGCACACGAGTCAGGAATTGAATTCGCAGCTTCCGGCCCTCCCGCTCTTCAAGCTCATCGATGATTCTGGCGAAGATGTCCTTCTCGAGAGAGGCACGAGCATTCTTCTTCCATGCTCGGCTTCTCCACAGTCGTGCGTGTTCGCAAGCTGCACTCCACGTTAACATTGGGCACCTTTACAGAAGGATTCGAACAACATACCCTCTTTCTTGACTTGTGAGAAGATCAACGGATCACCACAAACCCTTATTGTTGTTCAACTTCCACTTGCACCAAATAATTTTACATATATCGCAACAGGTGATGAGCCCTGTTGACATAACAACAATGAGTCACTCAACAAATACACAGTTCATGTCAACAAAGGCAAGCTTTTACGGAGACTTTGCAAAGCTCCGTGGTGAAGAAAATTATCTGTCTTGGAAACAAGACATGCAAATTCACCTACGAACATTGCGACTCGCCGAGGCACTTACATACAATAAACCTGTCGCAGACCTGTCTGCTGAGGAAAAACTAAAAGATAAAAATGCAGTGGCTGCACTGCTAGTCAACATGGAGAGCACATATAAGAAAATATTTTTTGACTATGAAAGAGCCAAAGATGTGTGGGACTAAATTGAACATGAGTTTCTCTCATCTGGGCGGCGCACAAGCCGCAGCTCATGTGCAAGTTGTACGCTGCGCAGATGAAAGAGGGAGTATCATTGGAAAAACATTTTCATTATATGATGCATCTCAGGGAACAACTGAAGGTGGCAAAGATGGACATTGAACCTGCAATAGGTGACAAATTCTTCTTTTTCATACGTATATGGTGAGGTCCCTAAAACGGGTTGCCCTCTGCAATGCCAGCTGAACACTATATAGCTCAGCACTATACTTGTTGTACACGGCAGCGTCGAGCGCCTGCCGAAAATTGCTATCAGTGCACATATTAGCAAACTAACTCCCCAATTGAAATCTAGAATATACCGGCTGTCACCATCTCCAAAATATGCAGCGCATGCGACGGCCGGTCTTAAGCTTCCGTTTGCATCTCTTTTCCGGCCACCTTTATCATCCGCATGCGCCCCACACCCACAACTGCAGTCCTCCATGGCGCAGGATTATCCACCTCTGCCTGGTCCAGTTGAATCTGATGATTTAACCATTCAGTCGCATCGTGAAAGATTAAAAACATCCCGATGACACATAGGCTCTGCGAATTAGGGGTGTAAACGAATAAATATTTTCCGTATTCGTAGAATTTCCGTTTATTCGCAACGAAAATGGGTGGGAGCGTCGAATAGTTACGAACGGTAAGTAGTAAACAAATATTTTTCTTGCCAAGACGCTAGTGCAGTAGTCAAACGTTAATGTAGCCAATCATGACGCGTAGCCCTTGGAGATTAGTCCAATATCTTATCTTACAACAAGATGTCTGACAGCAATTTAACACGAGAGAGATCTTCTAGGATGGCGGAGGCATTCATTGAGTGCCGAGACAATGAGAAAGTTGATGTTGTTAAAGGCGTTTATAAGTGGATTTCATATGTAGTTGTCGTGAAAGTCACTTTTATTCTCGTATTAGTGAGCAAGAAATCTTCAGTTATTCATATTCGTACGAATATATTCGTTATTCGAGGACACCCCTACCACATATTTAGCAAAGTAACTCCTAATTGAAATCGAGAACATACCGGCTTGTCACCATCTCCAAAATATGCAGCGCATGCGACGGGCCGACGGCCGGTTCGGACGCCGCATCAAGGTCCCTAACCTGCAGTGTCCATATTGTTGAGCTTCCAAAGATTGTCGCATGGTCAGGGTTATCTCAGGGCGACGCCGGAACGATTCATCTTATGACATCATGAGAGAGACTGGAGTACCCGAAATGGATCACTCCTCAATTGTATGGAGATCACGCATGAGCTCTCGACGACTTCGACTATCGGTCACCAATGCGCAGCGTGATGAAATCAAAAGGTATTGAGGATCAGAACAACTAGATCACGTCGTGCGAGACTGCCGTCTCCACGTCATTCGCTCATCAGTCGCCTTTGAAAGCACTATCCATACAGTTAACATCTGTTAGCGTCTACGATCCGATTCATAATCGCCATGCACATGATGAAAGAAGCTATCGTCTACGGCGACCCTCTTACTGTCGAGATCATCGACTCGCCTATTTCGTAGGTATTTTGCAAGTTCATTTTGTTCACCCGTCGCTGATTAACTATGTAGAACTCCTGGCGACGGCGAAGTCCTGATCAAAGTCGAGGTGTCCGGCTCGAACCCTAAGGACTGGAAGGTCCCCTTATATAGCAACCGTCCGCACAATTCAGGTGACGACATCGCGGGCACGATCGTCTCTGTTGGCAAATCCGTCCTCGAGTTCAAGCCAGGTGACCGCGTGGCCGCATTCCATCAAATGGGCGCACCGCATGGATCGTTTGCTGAATATGCTATCGCGTACGCGTACACGACGTTTCATATCCCAGATTCGGTCACGTTCGAGGAAGCAGCGACGATTCCACTTACGTCTTTGACCGCCGCGTATGGATTGTGGGATATACTCGGTCTTCCGACACCCTGGCGCCCTGCGACGGAGGACATACCGCTTTTGATTTACGGCGCGTCGACGAGTGTTGGGTCGTACGCGATCAAATTGGCAAAGTTGGCCGGCATCCACCCGGTCATTGGTGTAGCTGGATCCAGCGCGCATGTGGCGCTCGAAGCAGGCGCCGATGTTGTCGTGGATTACAGGAATAACGAAGACATTGCTGGCTCAATTCGCACTCATCTCAGGCCCGGACAAAAACTCCTGTATGCTTGGGATACAGTCTCAGAGCATGGGTCATACCTTCATGTGATTAAGGCCCTTGAATCCGGACTGGGACTGCATCATTCGATTAAAGCCGCCGAAGCGGCTCATGAGTCGAGACTATGCCTAATTCTGCCCGAATGCAGTTTTAACGACATCGACACAACAAAAACGAAGTTTGGCATTGCGAACGCTGCTGTTGCGCATGGTGAGGACGCGGCAAGGCGGGACTTTGCGTATGTATTTTACAGGCAGGTCGCGAAGTGGTTACAAGAGGGCAAGTTTGCTGGGCATCGGTATAAAATTGTCGGCGGTGGATTGGATGGCGTTGCGAAAGGGCTGAAGGAGTTAAAGGATGGCCAGGTTAGTGGATCGAAGAATATTTTCAGGATAAGGGACACTCCTGGGTTGTAATTTGTGATTTGTTGGAGTATATTCGGCGTTAATTTTGGATAACTATCATAATTGTTGGGAATAACACGGGAGCTGCGAAAGTCAATTGTGCTACGCCGTGGCTTGCAAAAGCTACAGCTATAATATTACTGCGGCCCAATATCAATATGCAATGTTATACGCTAGTTCATTTAGACAACATGGGCGAGGTAAACCACCAACCAGGCAACCACCCCGAGAAAACTCCAAAAAACAAACCACTGGCAACTCTCAAGGAGCGTCGAACGAGGTGTTCGCAGAACCACGCGGACTAAGCCCGCGATGGATGCCGGGAACGGCGACAAATTCTGACAGGAGGTTACTAAGGATCAGTTCAGTCGTACCTGGCTGCTTTCTAGCGAATGAACAAACCCTGATTGCGCTTTCGGCACAGACAGAAGAAACACCTGCCTGTCCGGTGTGATTTCGACTGACCGTAGTTTGTCAACAAGAGCATGTCGGAGAGCAGACAGAGCGGCGAAGCTCTGGTCCAAACCTTACACGATCAATTAGAGAGATACTAAAACCCAATTTCATCCCTGCATCACGTGCCTCATCGGGCATTGTCTCGCGTTTTCGCCGCGTCCAGTCGAACGGATCCGAAGGCGCTCATTGCCGCTGCCGCAGGGGCTGCCGGCTGGTGAGTGGTGACTAATAGATTCGCTAGGGTTGTAGGTGGCGTCTCTTTGATGGAGATTTTCTGGTCTGCGGAATTCGCGGTCATATATGACATGGAGAATGGGAGACAACGGAAGCACGAACAGCTGGTATCATGCCGGATATGCGTGGTACGATTTTACACGTGAATCCGCAAAATGCGGTGCTTGAGAACTATTGTCTGGTATTGCGGCTTCGGGAAATCAATTGTCACGCTCATGTTATGACGGAGAAACGTTCAACGTAAAGTGTGAAAGTAGGTTGAACCCAGTCTAAATTAGGGCTACTGGTCATACTTTGCATGACAAGGTTGGCGATGCTCAAGATCAAGCAGGAGAGGATCCGTTTTATATATTTTACATATCACCATCTCAGAAGTGCGACGATGCTGGCGGAGCAGAATGAACGATTAAGCCGCAAAGTACTCCTAATCTTGATGTGACAAAAGCGTGCATCAGACGGTAATATTCGACACAAAATCACTCCACGGAGTCAAGTGCAGGAAATATATTGCTTACACAGCACAAACCTGATGCGGGATGTGGTATCGCCGAAACGGCCGCCATTAAATGTGAGCAAGGTTTAGTTGCATGATGGCTGGCGACGGGACGATGACTTTGTGGGTACCGTACCTCCCAGCGTAGCGGCTCAGCAACTTTACCCATGCAACATCTGCCGACTTAACCCGGACCCGCAGCATTGTATCGTTCGCTGTTGCTGAGTATAGAGTCCTTGCTTCGTCGACTTTGTGAAGCCGAGCTCTGCCGTCCAATCATGACATTTTCTGCGGGCTGACAATTCGCTGACAGTATGCTTGTGCGTACATGCCCTCTGCAAAATGCAGTTTGGGCGAATAAAACGTTTGGGATACAATTTTGCAGACAGCTCTAACCCTTGCCAGCACAACTTCAGTTGTGTATAGCGAGGTGTTATGATGCTGTTGGAAATTACAATCAACGGGACGTAATATCGGCCAACTCAGAATGTCGCAAATAATAATTACCCAACAGTGCTGCTACTGCACACGCTGGAAGTGATCGCCCCCCGGGACTAAATTTTTCTGGGCAGGTAAATCTTAGTGGTCATTGCTGTTCTGCTGGATATGTCGGCTGCTGCTGCTGGGCCGCCTGGCATCCGCCATTTAATGCCACCGGAACCATGTGTTGGGAGTTTGGGATTCGCTTACCCGGTGGACCGGTGGACCGGTCGACCTTCTACTTTCGGCAACTGTCTTGGCGTACGTACTGAGTTGGCCGGCAAGTGATTTTCATGCATCCGAGTGAGCCGACGGCAATTAACGTCAGCATATCCGTCAATCGGTCTTTTATAAATTCACACTGTCATTCACCCTGTCTTTTATCATTGGGCCAGTCAACACTAGTTGAGCGCCTCTTCTGTAGCTTCTAACAGTGAAACTAGGTTATGTTGTTTAGAGTAATTAGTAATACCTAGGATCCGTCTGACCCTGGCCTGTGACTCCTGCTCCAGCGAACGCCGTTTATGTCCGTTAACCTGGGTCAGCATACGTATGACACATCGATGCGACCTCATTTACCATCAAACAGGTGAACGATTTTTCTCACGCTCTTCGTTCACTTAATTATTCAACTCTGCGGAACACTCGTCGGCTGCGTTGGTGCCAGAGCCACGAGGCACTCGTCACGTGCTGTTCTTGAAGACGTGATAGCATGGGTGACGTCGACGGCTGAACGCCGCGTAACCCTGACCCAATGGTTGTGCTCGCTTACTGATAACTCCGTCATCAAAACGGGTATACGTGCTTAATTCACCAAGATGCAAAGCCATCGAAACTTATTGAACATGGTCAATAGGCCGTGCATCACTTCTCGGGTGCAACGCTAACCGCACGAAGGAGGATAGAAATTCTGTAATCGAGGACAGCCCATCAAAATCCAGGCTACGTCATGCATCAGGCCACAGCTAACTATCTTGAACCTAATCTGACCCAGTTCTGAGCTCTGACCCAGGAGCTGCAACACTATGATGACTGGGCTGCCCAACGGCTTTATATGAATTTCTCAGTAGCGGTAGGTGTGACCGTATGTCTGTAGTTCTTACGTTTGTTATTGATTGGGAACAGAGTGCGGCAAGGACATGTATCGACGGAAGCGATTGTGGTTTGATTTCCGAATGCTCGCATGCGTCGGTTTGTATCAGGACATCGCAGGCACAGGATTAAGGTAGTTCGGCTAAGACCGCCCGCGGGTACGCTTGAAGGTACGTCCGCACACTCGTATTATCGCACCGTCGGCACTTCGCCTGAGCGACTGCTCATATCAGCCACAAACACGGTTGTCGTCATCCTCCGAAACTGCCGGATGTGTACGGCTAGCGTCGGGGCAAACGGGAACTTCGGCGTGGTTCTCTCCGCCATCGCGACCACATAAGCAACCGTCATCACTTACAATGCAGCTCGCCCTGCGGCGACCTTATTTGTTCCCCCCTCTCATCACTTCACATCCCTTACCCTCACACGTCGTCATATCCCCGTCCTATGTCGACCATAGGTTTTGTTACTCATCTATTGCTTAGGTCACGGCGTATTCTGCGGCAAGACCACTGGCCTTTTTTATTGTAGGAAGTAATATTCAGCTACGATTGGAGAAATATCTATTCAGTGGACTACCTATACCGTAGTTCAATATATTGCAACCAACTGCCGACATTCTTTCTGGCCATCTTGATAAGTTGGCTTAGGCGTATGCATTCCGACCGAGCCTCGCGACCTCAATGGATTACTTGTCAACATTAGACAACTACTATCGCGGTCATTGTAAATTGTTAATGAGAAGCCATAGTTAATATTATGTGAATAGTTGGATTTAGAATACTATTAGTTTTTGTTGCAACTAATTAAGAAAGGTGCAGTTATGGGTGGTTACCTAGCAAAGTAACGGCGGTGACCAGCAAGGCTGGGGGATCAATTAGGCACGCCCCGCTCCTAAACCGCATGTGCTTCACGGCTGGTGTGTCCGACTTCCTGTCCGGCAGCTCCGGCCACTAATATATTCTCAGGCTCCCGCTTTTTTTTCTCGCCGTTCATACACCCGTTCGCTTCTCACACCTGCTTCTGCTTCCCACCTCATTTCTATCCGATCTAAAATGCGGGCGGCGGTGCTTCTAGTCTCGCTCGCGTCAGTCGCGCTGGCTCATGGTGACGAAGAAGCAGCCACGTCTATGCCCGGTATGGAGATGCCGGCATTCAACATGACTGCATTCCGCGAGCAGTATGATCCGACATCGTTCCTCACCATAGAGCAAGATCGTCCACTGCTATTACTGCACGTGTTCTTGATGTGCTTCGCCTTCGTCATTCTTCTTCCAGTCTCGCTCATGTTGTCAGTTGCCAAGTCACCCCTGTACACACCAATACATGTTGCTTTTTTGTCGGTCGTTGCGCTGGGGCTGGCGCCTGGTGTCGTTTACAAGAGTCGTGCTCCTGATCTCTATCCAAACAACATTCACTCCAAATCAGGCTGGATCTTGGTGGTTCTGCTCACGCTTCACTTTGCTTCCGGCATCTTCAAAACATTGCTCAGCTGGGCCCTCGCCAAGCCGGTCGATGCGCGTCAACCTTCTCAGCAATATGCTGCAGTTGACGCGTCAGACGTGACACCGCGCCTGTCTCACGAATCTCACGAGTCTGGAAATGCTGCGTCGTACTCTGGCAGTGCCGGCAGTGCGACTCTCGACGGTTACGAAGACGAGACCGACGAACTGTACTCGTCCGAATTCGGCTATCACTACACCGATGCCGAGCACGGAGGTCGCGAGTACGTCCTCGAGACAGATGACGACCTCGAGAAGCTCAGGCTCCGACATCATCCGCTTTCAGCTGAGTACAAGGTTCAGCGATACATTGCCAACCGACTGCAGCCACTTCGCCGCCTGCTCGGGAGAGTTCCTGACAGATTGCTGTCGAATTTGCACACTCTCACTTGTGTCGTGTTTGCTCTGCTCAATCGTCCCATGGTTATCTACGGTTTCTTCCAGATAACGACTGGTGTCATCACCGCCACTTGCATTGGCAAGAGCAACAAGGTGTTCGGAATGCTCGCGCATACCATAAAAGGTGCCGTTTTCGTCTGGATGGGTATACTTACGTTTGGCCGTGTGCTAGGCGCGTTCGCCAATCTCGGTTGGGCGTGGAACTTGCGACCTCCAGTGCCCCGCGCCCGTCAGAGCCTTGGTGCGCGGTTTTTCCAGTGTTCGATGGAGATGATTGAGTCCGGGTTGATTTTCTTCTACGGCATCACGAACGTCTTTATGGAGCATCTCGGCAACCAGGATGGCAAGTGGTCGCACAAGGACCTTCAGCATGCTTCTATCGCGTTTATGTTCATCGGCGGTGGCCTCTGCGGTCTTCTTTTCGAGTCCAAGACCATTCGAAGTCTACTGAATGCGCAAGTGCCAATACCATCCACCCGCCGAAATCGAAAATCTGCCGCTGGTCAGCAGCATTCGACCACCATCGACCCTCGTGCATCCGAACCCGTACAGTATGGTTTCTCATATAATCCGTTCCCGCTCTTCACAATTTTCTGGACCGGCATCCTCATGTCGCAGCACCACCAGGCCACCGAGCTGTCGACAAAGATTCACATGCAGTGGGGGTACCTGTTCGCCATCGCGGCCGTTTTCCGAGGAATCACATACCTCATAATGTATATATCCCCGCCAAAATCCTACCATCCGTCTCGCCCAATGACTGAAGTCCTGGTGAGCTTCTGTCTTATTGCCGGAGGTGTTGTATTCATGTCTTCCAACCAAGAAACAGTCGACTCGTTGTTGTACTACGGTCTCGACAGCATGTTCACCATGAACCTCACCGTCGGGTCGACTGCGCTCTTCATGTCCTGGTTGATGGTCCTTATGGCACTCAAGGGATGGGCTTCCAAGCGCCGGTCATAATATTTAATCTGTGAATTATTTGATTTGTTTCAATTTATTAAATGTATATATTTGGGTGGTGTTCTGGCTCCCTAAAGTTGCTTTTATAATATTTAATATGTTACGAATTATGAGTATGTATGGTCGGCGATATCTCAATTAATTAATGTCTAACTTATTTTTCAAAGTGTGTATCTATCCTGTACATGAAATGTATACTGTATTCGGTTCTCTGTGGATGCACCTTACTTAGTACATATATTACGACGATGGCAAGAAAGAATATGGCGAAGTTATATTGAACCGTTGCATTGTATCCTATAGTCCGGAGGTAGCTGGTATATAACGATCTAAGAAAGATTTTATTTTTCAATTTAGTTTCTCCTGCGCTGAGAAGCGACCACTGCATGAAAGTAGTTACAAACCATGTTCTGAAAGCGGAATAGTTTGTGTTTTGAAGGGAAGCGGTCTCAAGACCCTGATTGACATGTCAAGGCCATGAGATATAAAAGTCAAGGTCTCAATATTTCTTCGCCGTGACCGGGATGGATACAAGGTTTTCATATAATCTAACAATCGTACCACTGACGTTTGCGGGCTTGAACTTTGGGTAAAAGCTTAGTTAAAGTTGCTTAACGGTTGCGTTCTTTGAGTGAATTGCGGACCAGAAGAGCTCTGAGCATAACGCGACGTTGGATAGATGAACAAAGATATAACGAAGTGATAACTCTGTTCGCATCTCAGATGTTGTTAGTTTTCTGTACTATACGGTATTTCGGCGCCAATTTGGCAACATTTGCATCCCAAATCACCACTCAATCTGCGTGGCGTATGACAAATACAAATGCCATTGAAGTTAAGCTTCGTCTTTTGTCGCTGCGACCCTGTCAGTTCAGATGGTTGCGCAGATTTGTACCCTCGTTGACCGCATATTTCCAGTAAATGTAGGCCGACGTGTGGTACACCCCAAGCGGGCAGTAAGTAAATAAATCATCCATGCCGCGCAAGACTCTCCGCAATATTTTCCAGGCGACTCCAGCATGCCTAACATAATCCAAATTTATTAAGTTATTTAAGTACAATTCAATTCGCACTTAATAAATTGCTCTAAACCCCCCGCTCTGTCTCCTCCTCACGACAAAATTCGGAAAAAGCCCTCCTCCCCCAACTCCAGTCATTAATGCATCCGCACACCCCGACCTAAACTATTTGCGGAAACTTTGACCGACCCTAACCCGATTTACGAGTGCTGGTGAGCACGAGGAAGTTCCAGTTTTGCGGCCGCATCCAGCGGACCTCGGAAAGTCACAGGGGTTAAAAGAGAGGGAAAGACCGTAACATCCGAGAGCCGAGCCTGATAGAGATCAGTGTAGAAGGCGTGGACGATGTCGCACATGGAATCAGAGTCGCTTTCTGGATTGGCATCCGGGCTTGGACGAAGCGGGGGGATAAGAATCTGGCGCCGGACGATATGAAGCCGAAGGGACAGGCTGCGGGAGTCTTCTGAGTAGAGCCCGGGAGGAAGACGAGCGTGAACAGTGTGGGCAGCGACGCGCGCAGCCTCAGGGTGCGTGCGAGCCTGGCGGGCGGCCAGTTGGCTGGCCGTACGGCCAGCTGAGATGATGAGTCGCTTCAATTCTTCCCATTGGGTGTGTGCGTCGGAAGGGGTCGGTCGAAACTGGGCGAGAGTGAGTCGGATGTACTGTTGGACCCAATGAAGAGCAAGCGTGTGTCTGCCCAATTTGAAAGAGGTGCGGTCCCTGCGATGACCCTGCTCCAAAGTGAAAGCAGCCGATATCGGGACGTGTGTCGAGAAGTAGGCGTTCGCACGCGGATGGATCGTAGCCTGGCTTAAAGAGCCGAGGAGGCCACCGGTAACGTAGATGCGATCTAGGCGACGGGCTGATGAGGAGTGTTGGAAAACCGACGGGCATCAGGATAGACCAGACAGACGGAAAGTGTCGCCAGCCTGGAGAGTATTGAAGAGAGTCTCCAGAAGGGCGGAGGTATGGTCCTGTGAGACCGGTAGATGAGCGGCGTCAAGTTCGGGGCTGTGGACACAATTCCAATCACCGCCCCAGAGGTGCTGTCGATACCGGAGGGCAGGGAGTGCCTCTATGAGAGAAGTGAAGAAGGGAGCCCGGCGAACCGGATCGGTAGGCGCGTAGACGGCCATAAAGTGTGTGGGAACGTTATCGAGAGAAAAAACCACATCAGTGCATCGGAGCTGGTGCGGTTCAGTTAGTGTGCGAGAAAAGCGATTACGAGCGAGAGGCTCGCCAAGGTGAGCGTTGTTTTTCCATATAATGCCAGTATAGGCGAATTCGGAGAAAAGACCCTGGCAGCCGCGATGTAAGAGTTCGGTTTCCCAGAGAGCAATCTCGTCGATCGTCGGTTGGCCGGTTTCGGAGAGAAGGAGAATAGCAAAAGAAGAGCGTTGAAAGTAGTCAAAGAAGTCATTACGTTTTTTGGAGGTGCGTGCCTTGGACATTCGCTGCTGCAATGGTGATCGTACTGATCATCATTGTACAGATGGAGACCGACCGCGTCGCCGCGCGATCAGGCCCGGTGAAGCCGAGCGGGATCGACGGCCGGAGCGCGACACAGAGGAGGTCCGTGTGCGCATGCGAGTAGTCTTACAAATCCATGGGGGAATAATGTTCGAACGAAGGCGAGAGGGAAGATTGAGAGATTAAGCGGGACACGAGGGCAGTGGGGACATTGGGGACATTTACGGTCAGACGAGAGGCACAGGAAACAGAATAGACAAGAACAGGGCGACAGGCGACGCGCGCAAGACGCGTGAACGAGTGTCGGCGGCGCGTGTCGAGCACGAGTGATTTGTTTAGTTATTGCCCGTCCGTGCCTGCCCTAACCCCTGACTCACAGGCGTCGAATCCGCATCACTTAGCCCAACCGCAGGAGTGATTTTTATTATACGACATAATTCTATACTGCTGATATACATTGATTAAAGTGAAGTCGAGTAGTCTGCGACTGTAGATCGTCTTTGGGAGCAGAAGTGTTTGTAAATGAAGCTATCTCGGCTTCGCTTGTTGGACGCGTGCGACACTGAATGAAATGTATAAGTTAGTCGAGCTTTCATTACCGTACGGCGAAGTAAGGCGGATCGACTTCTCTTGCAAGCGAAATGCACACCGACGCCCAAGACCGTGTCGCATGTCTGCCACAACCATCTCTCACACGTCAGCACCGACATGTGACTATCTTCAACTCGCTGACAGTGTGCTGACTTAATTTAATCTGAAGCCTGCCAAGAAACCGCTTCATGCGCCATTTATATTCATGGTTACACAAAACACGCGAACCGCGCTGATCGCGTTCCGTCACTTTGTATGGCTTTCAATATCCCGTTGTCTCCGTTGTCTTCCAAGATCAGCATTGTAGTTAGAACTTAGGACTCCTTTCGAATGTGCCCTTTGCTAGGTTACTAAATTGTCGAATGTGAGCTAACTGTCTGCACAAGCTCTGTATTTCGGCGAGTTCGCGTACGCCAGTTTTTGGAAGCATGGGGTTAGGGCGCGCACGGACGCGGCATCTGGTAAACAAATCACGCGCGCTGCGATCGCGAGCTCGCATCACTCAATTCAGCCATGTCCTCGTCTATTTCTCGCTTCCGTGGCCAATAACGCATCCTGCAAGAAAACTCACATGCATGCGCGATTTATTCGACGTTGGCACAAACAAAGCAAGTTAATTAAATGACGCGTATGACTTCCAACTATAATACAACCAACCGCCGCCTCCATCCGCTCCAAACCAGATTTTCGTCTCAGGCGGCGTCGCAGGATTCGGTCCAAGGCGGCGAGAACCAAGCCACTTGATCCCGTTCCTGCGACGCCTTTCTCAACAAGGTAAGGAAGTGCCAGTGGCAAGAGACGAGTTATCGATGCAATGACGCTAACCAATCTTAGTACGCGCGAAGATAAGAGGGGAGCCTGTCACAGGCTGAGATCTTCTTCGAACACATTACACATGCGAGTATTTTACAATTCCTACAATCTGGTCATTTGGCTAACATTCTAATGCAGGCAGACGGTGTTCTCTACAGGGCAAGAGGACGTCCTGGAACACACAGGAACGACGATCGTGTGGATGGTCCACATTTAAATCCTGTGCAGCAACCTGCATTTTAAGAGCCGCCACACATTTACCTTCGTAATTGCTGTGGCGCGCGTTGAGGCTCGCTCCTTCTCGGTCTTCCGAGTTGCATGACTCTTGTCAAAAACGAGTGGTGAGCACGGCAATTTGGCGTGGATTAAGGTTCTCATCTCTTCGGAGGCCTGGGTTCGAATCCCAGGGTTGTCAATATATTTTTGATAAATTATAGTTATCACAGGTGGAATTTTGCAGTTGTCGGTTCTGGTTTTAGCTTGGAGTCTTTGAGACAACTGAGGGTAGCAAAACGAATTGTTACAGTGATGAGGTGATAATCCAATTATTTACCGAACTCCTTGGTGTTCAAGCATGTACATGTTCTATTCTAAGCCACGACGTCTCCAGAGGTGTATTTGCCTAATAATCGAAGTCCAGTGTGTATCTACTCCTCTTGCTCAAACTTCCAAACCCCATCCAGTTCCTCGCTCGCAAAGCATCTGAACTCATTCTGCAGGCCGTTCCGATGCTCGGGCCTAAACTTAGTACATCGTACTCCATACGGTCTATAAGTCCGCAAAATCACATCCGCAACTTTCTGACCAGTACACAGTACCACTTTTCTCCGACCTTGCTCACTCGAGAGGAGCAGCCGTACTGTGATGGCAGTTTTGACTTGACACTCTGCGCTTAGGAAGGGCGGGTCGACTATGACTGCGTCGAACTGCGACTTCATCTTTTCAGGGATCCTGGCCGGCGCATTGAAATCGTACTGGACGAACTGGTTTGGTCCGAAGACCGCAAACCGCACATCGTGCTCGAATAATACCGGATGAATCTTCTGTTGTACTGGCTTTGGTAGCAGCGGGAGAATGCGTCTCGTGAGATATTGATGTACCGTCGGCGCGGATAAGATAGCAATGCTGATATCCGGCAATTCTTCATAATTAGGATGAGGCATGGGCCGGCTTTCGAGATCTAGAGGCACGTTGACGAGTGGATGGACGACGAATGCACATAAGGTGCGCGCAGTCATGTCCGTGTACCAGAACTGCGAGAGATTCCAGTCTTCGCTAAAAATCTCCATGTTCGCAAGTGGATCGTCATCATCTCTCCCTTCCTCTCCGTCGGCCGACGGATAGGTTTCTGCATCGTCTAGGGAGTCGAAGCGGGCAGCGGCACGTGCTTTCAGCTTTTCAAACGCTGCCAATTGGGCCGCTTGTGATTGTTGGAAATCTTCTAGCAAGGCTAGCGTATCTGCTGAAAGTCTGCCATAGTGTTAGCGTATCAGGCGGAGTTGGAGGGTAGGTCGAGATCTTACGTAGGAACATCATCAAATTCGTCGAGGTCCGTTCGTGATAGCCCTGGGCCTGTGGGCTCTAGATTTGGCGAGCGTTTCGGATATGCAGTCATTGTGACTACTGAATAGTATAATTCGGCTGTAAATAGATATCTATACTGTCTTAAATGTGGTAACGACGCCAATGACTTCGCGGTGATCTGATTGTGATCGAATGAAATCCCCCAGATGCAACAATGCACAAAATCAAGAATTACTATTGGTTCCAGTAGTATAGTCCGTGTACTAAGCTACCTCGGTTTGAAATATCCAATTGAGAGCGGTGTCGCTCTTTGACTTTGTAATCGCCAATTTTTAAGAGCTTGTAAACAGCTCCAATATGTCTCCGAAATATCTTTGGTGTTCGCACAGCGGGTTAGGGTGTGCATGCAAGAGTCGCTCGCACTTTATGGCTTCAATCTCGCATGAGTCGTAGTTGTATATGCACTTCATGTTTGATGCGAACTGGAAGGTTGGTGCTGTGGAGTCAGATGGGCAAGATAGCGGTTACTCGCAGCTCCAACATGCACACGAAACATTTAGCCATGTTCTACCACTACGTCTAAGAACTAATTCGCATTATATCTATCTGAAATGGGTCTATAAAGGCTTGCATTGCATGTTGATAGGGGACTCTGAGCTTCTGGACAAGCTATCTATGCTATAGAGTGCACGTTGGAATAGCCAGCTCGCACGATCATGAAAATGGACTCAACGGAAAGCCTGCCGTCACAGATTGAACAGCATGATCCCGCAATAGTGTCATCCGCATTCGCGCAATTTAAAAATTTGAAATCGGTAGCTACGCGGCAGCAGTTGTATGTTTGTATATTACTCCGCAAATCATCACGAGCTACTAATCACAAGCTAGATTAAATGCGTTATTTGCTAATTTGTTGCCTTCAGATATATGGCATCTAACTAAATTGCTCGGTGAACGTCAGCTATTTGTCGATATCATTGCCTTGCTACCGTCGGAGATCCTGATCATCGTGTTATCCTATGTCAGCGCTCGTGAAGTGCTCAGTTGGCAGCGGGTCAGCAAGCGCTGGCGAGACCGTCTCAGTAGCGAGTTCATTTGCAGCCAAATCCGTCGGCTCGAATTCCCAGACGAAATACCGTCCCAGCGACCGCAGGATGAGAATAATACAAAATTGGAGGCATTGCGACTGTGTACGTTTAGGAGTATTGCGATGAAGCAGTCGAATCGGCTTGCTACGAGGAAAGAAATCTCGGATTTGCGACCGTACATTATGGCGTATTGGGGAGGTCGGCTAGTGGTTTCGGGAGTCATGGTTGGCAGCGATTTGAAATTCACGATTCTATATGAGCTTTTCTCAGATCGTCGATGGAAACTCCAGCAGAGCAGAGAGAGTTGGTATAATCTCACGTGTTCTGAGGATATATGTGCTGGCGTTACGTCGTTGGGAAAGTGTAAAGTATGGAACTTAAGGAGCCCTTCGACGTGTCAAGAGCGGCAGTTGCTATCTTCGAACACGAGAGACATGGCTTCATCCAAGAAAGTTGTTGGAGTTATCACGATGGACCAGGAAGTCATGGTGTGGGATACGGAAGAAAACGAGGAACTTCCGACAGAAAGAATCACAGATTTTCTCACTGCGCGGGGTCAGCAACTGTATCGAATTGGTCTAAATGCGGACAGGGAGTTCACGATTCTACTGGCTTCTCGATCAATCAAGAACGACGTCGACTCATCAATCCTAGTTTTTGATTTCGATCAGAACCTCGTATTTTCTGCCCCGTTATCGTTTACAAGTGATACTCGCTTATATCGACCGTTACAGCCAGACTATATGTACGTGACCTGTTCCGGCATTCGCACACTAACAAAGTTGAACCTGGCGACATTTGACATGGAGAAAATCAGTGGTTTCCTGACATCAGGTGACTCACTTGTCGGCGTGCCGTTTCGAGACTCAATATTCATGCTAGAAGGCTCGTATCTGACGCGACTTACATTAACGTCATACAGTTCTACAGAAGCAAAATGGTCATATTATGGCATCCTGTTCTCCCTCGATCAGACATCGAAAATGTTTGACTTGCAAGGCGACGGGCATTATATCTGTGCAAGGATGGAAAGCGGAGTATTGGTGTTTTCGTTTAACCTGTATGACTATCAGATATCGGGAGCCAGTGAGAATGGAGTTGTAGAATTTTGAAATTAATTTCGATGATTGGTCTACATAGGTTGTTGCTTGGATGTAATTGGGTTCTTATTTGGCATATGTCATGTCCGCAATCATTAGAATTTTTGGTACAATTTTGAATAACTTATGGATAAGTTACATTGTATATAAAATTACAAAGCGGACTGCCTTAAGAGATGCCCTGGTGGGGGTCGGGGGAACGGGGACGCAGTCTCTCCACTTCTCCTACTCGTCCTCACAATGGATCTGAAACCAATCAGCGATATTCGTAAAATAGTCCCGAAATTATTTTAGCCTACCCATTTAGCGAACGAAATCCATTCGTTGATTCCGGCGATCCAGGGGTTCCTGACGCCGTCAGGAATGGCATCATGATCCCAGACGAACAATTCTTTGAATTCAGCTTCGGAGTTCCACCTATGCTCCTGTTCGTGCTCTTCCTCCTCTTCCTCGTCGTCTTCTTCCGAATTACAATACGCTGATGTCGTCGGCGGTGGTATGTCTTTCGATGATGGCGCAACTGGTAAGATCAATCCTGGAGGCACACAATTAACACTTGGCCTGCATAACAAACAGTCGCACCAGCACGAAATACCTTTATATCCCTCGGGTAACACTAGCTTTTTCCCCACAAGCTTTCGCCCACGGAAATACGCCTCATGGAGAGCATCTTCGTCCTCTGTATCCGCCTTCTCCACTGGTCTTTTTCCGTTTTCATTCGCCTCCACATTCTTGGTCGATGAATATGTGCTTGATACACTTATAGACGATGTCGTGGTTATGTCTCTTGCTCTGAGTGATGCGTATTCTTTGGATTGAGACGCGTCATGTTTGTAGCGTTGGACATGAAAATACCGGCTCACATTAGCTGGGCCATCGTGATGAATCATGCACGGTAGAATATGCGGCGCAACATTCTTGATTGGTCTGTCAGTTAACAGCGGAGTATGTAGGTGTAACGTTGCACATTTGTGGGTCGTCATTGTTGTGGGAGAAAGATGATAGTCGCGAACCTGTCGCAAACTCCACGTAAGTTGCGCCTCACAGACGCGCTGCACGTGAGCCGGCGACGTTTTGGCTAATCCTTTCGTCACCAGGGACGGGTCAGTGCTCGTGGTTCTCGCGGTTCTCGAGGAAGTTTTAGTTCAGCGGAGTCTCACCATAGAAATCGGTTGAATTCGCACGCTTTTTCGCAACCTCGTGGCCAATTAACTTTGAAAACGTAAGTTAGTGCATAATTGCCGTATCGACTCACGAGAGGAAGTAATTAAAAGTTTTGGCAAGTCTTTCACGGAAGGCAACTAACTATTTTCAGATTGGAGCTCGGATTAATAGACACCATGGACGCCGTCAAAACTTACGTTGATTTCTCTCAGGATTCTCTGAAGTGCAAGTAGAATTTTATGTAGAGATTGATCGATGTCAGTTAATTAATGATTTGACTAGATTCGGCGCTCTCGGTGGCTTTTAACCCCGTGTTCTGGAACATTGCTGCCCGGCTTGGTACGTCCTGCGATGTAAATATGATGACAATACATTCAGTTATTTAATATTGACGAATTTGTAAATATAGAATACAACACTCATTTTCTTACGAAGCTCGCGCTTGGTAGACCCAAATGTGGCTGCTATCTGTTGGCAGTTACAATTTTCTCCCTAGGAATCATTCGCGATTTACTGTATGTTCTGCTAACTATACTCGCTCGATTACTCCTTTTTCGAATACTGACTGGACGTAGATACGAGAAGGCGCTAAGAGATCAGCCGATTTACAATGCTCTCGACATACTCCCCGTCAAGATTATCGCCGGACTCATATTCGCATATGGCAATGTACTTGTATTGAGCAGTATGTGGGCTCTCGGTGTTACGGGTACCTACCTCGGCGACTACTTCGGTATTCTCATGGACGCGCGCGTGACCGGTTTCCCGTTCAACATCACCGATAACCCAATGTACTACGGTAGCACTCTCTCATTCCTTGGAACTGCACTGTGGTTCGCTAAGCCGGCAGGTATTGCTTTGTCCGCGTTTGTCTTGGTGATGTACTTGATTGCCTTGCGGTTCGAAGAGTACGTAAATATAGAGTTGTGCTTGATCAATTAGTTACTTATTCTGCAATAGGCCATTCACCGCTGAGATTTACGCCAAGCGGGATAGAGAGCGCGCCGCCGGCAAGAAGGATAAGTAAATCCTTATAGCCCACTCCTTGTCCAGGAGATAGATACACAAAAAATTGGATGAACTCGATGCGGAATTACAATGCATGGCTGACGGAGAATGCTATAGTTATGCGGTAGATGCAGTGATAGATATAGCATGACGAGAATACTAAAACTGATCCGATGTGATGATTTGGTGATATTACGTGTATATATTAAAAGCCTTATGTATTCTAACATATGCTGTTGTCCATGATTAATTATGCCGGCTTGGTCAAGTGGCTTGTGTGTTGCAGTCTTGATATTATATCCATCTATGCATCACCTTGCATCTATGAGGTTACTAGCAGTGTTCAGAGTGTCCTATTCTACATATCGCCGACCATACAGTAAAATTGGTTCAGAACTGGTCGCGTGCCAGAGGTTAGTGACGAAGTGGACAGCCGCAACTAAACCGACTATCAAGCCATAAAGGTCTATGATGCGTAGCAGTTACACCCTTACAAGTTGCCGATTAGGTTTCTCGGCTTTTTGGGCGTGACGCAACTACGATGTGAGCATGCGCACAGTTTTCAAGCATAAAATCATTACTAACCACTCGTTATTTAGCAAATATAGGTGCGATCTGTCTACGATCACGGCAGTAATTATTAGGAACTCAGCAGTATATGATGTTCTTCAAATCTACCTTGTCGCAGCCGTGGCCGAGGTTGCACGTGGGCGTCATCAGTGGTGTAGGGTTAGGGCCAAGTGGCTCACAGTGTCCCGAGTCTGTGAGCGGCGCTAGTGTCGAAGCGGGACTGTGGTCGCGCGATCCCCGTCCACCCGTCTGCTCAATCTCCCCTTGTCATTTTCCAGGACGTAGAACAGCTCACACTCTCGCTCTCAACTCATCACCGCTATCTCTCTTGCTTCAACAGCATAATTAGTCGGCATGAAAGCAGACTCGACTCTCGTCCGCTCCCGACAATCGTCCCCACTCAAGGCTGATGATCTGGTGCACCTTCCGTCATCAAAGCCGGGTTCGCCCGTGCAGCAAGATGCCGTCGGTACTGGTGCTAAGGCATCGCTACTTATGAAGTCGAAGCGCAGACTATTGACAAATAGGGACTTGATCGCGAAGAAGTATGCTCAGCGGAAAGCGGCCCTGGTTCAGAAGGGAGCGCAGCTTAAGAAGCTCCAGAAAGAGATTAAGGTCAGGAACTATCTGAAGCCGGCGACAAGTACTGTTGTATACGGTCGCACTCCTGACGGAACCGGTATGTCTGGCTTAAGTTATTTTTTATATTATGTGATAGGCGATCGATATCTTTTGTGCTAGCCTCTAAGGATTCGACGGTATCCAACGATTCCAAGATGTGTCGCGAGTTGTCAGATCAACTGGGACGAGATATTATTGTAATTCTGTGACTGTCTAACGTGATTGCAGTTTTTGCTGTGCCTGAGACCGAGGATATGGTTACTGCTCTACTTGATCCTCGTAAGCCGAAGTCGATTGCGGATATATTGACTCTTACAATCCTTTCTTTCTATGTGATCTTGTACGCGATCCTTCCATCCGATGTTCGAAAGTGGACTTTCCTTGGAATCTACGCGACCTCTCGATTGTCTTACAATGGTGGCCTCGGTTACCTTCTCTATCAACAGTCATTCCACAGGCGGCTAACTAAGTGGGCTGCCAAGACCAGGATTTTCAACAGACCTGGTCCCAACACCTCTATTCTCCGTCGCACTACGTATGGGCTCATCAAGAGGGAGCTTTCAGCGAAGATGGGCAGCGACTATACTTTCGAGACCGCTCCTCTCGAATATAATACTTGGTTGCTCTTCCGTCGTGTGGTTGATCTGATTCTTATGTCGGATTTCACCTCATACATGCTCTTGGCTGTTGCTTGTGCGAGTATACCTGAGAATCAGACTGTTGCTCTTCATGTCGGACGGTGGGCTGCTGGCGTTTTCCTTTTTCTTTTTAACCTATGGGTTAAGCTCGATGCACATCGGGTGGTTAAGGATTATGCTTGGTACTGGGGTGACTTCTTTTTTATGGAAGATCTCGAGCTTTGCTTCGATGGTATCTTCGAACTCGTCCCTCATCCCATGTACTCTGTTGGATACGCTGGGTACTATGTACGAAACGTTGACTTTAGTGTCATCCAATTACAGTGCTAATCGCTTCATAGGGCATATCGCTCATGGCTGCCAGCTACACCCTTCTTTTCGTGTCATTGGCTGCTCATGCGTGCCAATTTGCTTTCCTTTTCATTGTCGAGAATCCGCGTAAGTGATATTGAAAGTTGCTGCTTTTGGTCGATGGAAGCTAACCTATGTGATAGACATCGCGAAGACATACTCCTCCCCTCCAAAGTAGACATGGCTCAATGCCTACTGTATGACATCTCGGCACACAACATGCGGATAAATTGGTCTTGTGATAGTAATTGGACAACAAGCGATGTAAAATTGATTGGGCTGTATGGTGCTTCTTTATGGTGCATTTATATTGTACGTTTTCTTAGGGTCTTCTTGGAAGAAGTATGCATGCCTTAGGTAAGACAATTGACAGCCTCGGTTTTTCGACTGCTCACTGTCATTTGCTTCTTATTATTACTACTAACTAATTTGCGGTATATTGGAATTTCGGTTATATCTTCGTGACAGCGCGTTACATTCGGTGCATATAGATAGAGCACTTCAATTGAACAATTTGGGAATATACATATTGATTGTTCTAGACAACAAAAGTGAATTTTTGTTTCGGGCTCAGTTGTGAACTTTTGTCTTATTCCGTACAGTGATTAATGTCTTCATGCTTTAAATTTGTATTTTTGATTTTGCTAGATTTGACTCAAATGTTGCCACGAGTTCCTGTTCTCCAGGATCTCCTTCGCTTCGATATGCGCGTAGTGAAAGCTGGGTAGCTTTGTTTCATCCAAGCTGATCATAATTGTACATTATTGCTTCTTAGTTGAAGTAGTCACGTAAACCCTGCTCTAGCCAATTGGCGATTCTCCATATTTAACATTCAGTCTGGAACTAGTACATACATGACTCTAGATATATCTTGCTTGCCTGTAATGGTATCTTTATTCCGCAATTTTGATCTTCTTCGTTGCCTGCACGGAAGCTTCTTCGTGGTCGTGGAAAACTTGACTTAACACTGCATTGACTAATTTTCGCACTTCTTTCGCGCCATCGCATGCTATTTTGAGCACTTGAATCAAGCTGGCACCTTCTATAGAGGATGTTGCCTCACGAACTGTCTGTTCTTGAGATTCGTCGTCGATCCAGAACCCAGATATTTCGTCTCTGCTCGCCATGTAACTTACGACTCCTCGCCCAATACTCTGAGGATGTGAAGCGCCTGCACTTTCGCCTATATTCATCTTGTTTCCATGGTCATCACAATCGTGGTCAAAACCGCGTTCGTCTAGATCAATCTCTGTTTGCTCCTCCGCTCCCATCCGGAACTTGACGGCACAAGCCGTAACAATGTCAAAAACTTCAATGCCAGCATCCACTACTGCAACACTGGCGGCAGTAACACAGGATGCTCCAATTTGTTTAACAAGTCCATTCCACACCGGCGGTCCCGAGATCACGACGATCGATACACTGATTCCTGACTTTGGATATTGTCCAAGACGTATTGATGGTACCAACGAGGCATATATGAAGTCCGCCAAGGTCCGTTCAAGACTAGTTGTGTATCCGCCACCCTGCTGAATACCTAGCACGTGGGCGTCAGATGAAAACGGGAGAAACTTGACGTCGATCACTAATTTCGCTGCTGGAGAAAACGATCCTTTTTGTGACCGTGGACCATTCACGAGTGCAAGAATTTTGATCTGCTGATGTTCGATATACGCTGACCCGGTCGCGTCAGGTAGCAGTGATGTCCTTAAGTATATTTTATGCGCGGAGTCGAGCTTTGTGGGAGCCTTTTTAGTTGCTGGAGTTGGTGATGGCGACTTCTCGTCGACGTAGGTAAGACGTCGCGACAGAGGAGGCACGAGTATCCGACGTCGATCTGAAAGATACATTGTACTCCGCAATACCTAAACGTTTAATACTTGTCGCAAAAGTCTACGAACACCGGGAACCTGCGAAGCGAAGGGAAACATTCATCTGTTGCGCCTAGAACGATGAAGGTTTGAAAGTTTCTTGTACTCGACTGCCGACATCTCAGATGCGAACTGCAAGCGGTAAGGTGCACGTGCAATTACCGTACTTGGTTGTTAGTACAATTGTCGCAGCGTTTATTGCACCGTGCGGCTTCTTCTTCCTTCTGTGTGGGTTAGGGATTTGGATTTCTCATCAAGGCTTTAGTTAGCCAAACACGCAGCCTGTCACTTTCCGCTATCGATCCACTGCATCATTGTCACCGTTGATTTCCGACGTGGAGTGTATAAAAAATCAAATTAAGATTCCTTTCGACTGCAGTGTGTCTTATATTGCTAGTCTATCGATTGTTCGAGGATATACATAGATTAGATCAGTCCTTGTCGCTTGACGGCCCACAATTGTCCTACAAACGTACACCGACCAGTCGAAGGACTACAGTCCCAGCAGTTCTTTATTTCTTTGAGAGAAAGCCTTCGTAGTAATGACAGTAAGTTATTTATCGTTTACTGAGTGATTAGGATGGGAATGCTACATGATATATACGGCGTTGTCATGGGAACACTTGGCAAATTGATGGAGGACGCTGGACGCTGCTAACGAGTTACGCGTGCAGGACGCGAATAGCATGCAGATTGATAAAGCCGAGGATGGCCCTGTCATTGACGAAGGATTGTATTCGCGCCAGCTGTAAGTTTTTTAAGGAATTTCTTGCGTTGTGGAGTATCTCGCTGACACAATCATTCGAGATACGTCCTTGGTGAAGAGGCCATGAAGCGGTTGAACACTTCGAACATACTTATTGTTGGGCTTAAAGGTCTTGGTGTCGAAATTGGTGCGTGATTGATTTACAGAAGATGCTGTGTAAGTCTAACCTTGGTTCAGCAAAGAATGTCACTCTTGCTGGTGTCAAGAGCATTGCCCTTTGGGATCCTGCGCCAACGAAGATCGAGGACCTGTCGTCGCAGTTTTTTTTGCGTGAGGAAGATATTGGTGTTTCTAGAGCTGTTGCTACGGCTCCACGTCTTGCGGAACTGAATCAGTACGTCAAAGTGTCTGTTCTTGAAGGTCCGTTAGACGCGCAAACCATTGGCCAGTTCCAGGTGGTCGTCCTCACCGAAACTTCTCTTGAGACTCAGTTGCAAATCAACGAATTCACCCACAAGTACAATATATCTTTCATTTCTGCAGATGTGCGGGGATTATTTGGTGTTATTTTCAACGACTTTGGTACAAACTTCCAGATAACTGATGCCACTGGAAACGAGCCCGTTCACGGAATCGTGTCCGACATCGATGAAGATGGAAATATTTCTGTGCTGGACGATTCCCGTCATGGTCTTGAGGATGGTGATTATGTGAAGTTTGCCGAAGTGGATGGTATTCCATCATTAAACGATGGTCAGCCACGGAAAGTTACAGTCCTCGGACCGTACGCATTCAACATTGGCTCGCTCAAAGGTCTCGGCACATATGTAAAGGGCGGGTTGTTCACTCAAGTCCAGGTCCCCTTCACAATCGACTTTGAGCCTCTGTCGAAACAGCTGGAAAGACCGGAGTATTTGATTTCTGATTTCGCCAAGATGGAGCGTCCAGCTCAGCTACATATTGGATTCCAGGCGTTGCAGGGATTTGCCAACAAGCACGAGGGCCAACTTCCGAGGCCATATAACGATGAGGATGCCAATGAATTGCTGCATCTTGCTCGCACATTGTCAGAGCAGAACCCTTCGATCTTAGACGGCGCTGAATTGGATGTCAACTTGCTGAAGGAGTTGGCATATCAGGCGCGGGGTGATCTTCCGCCCATGACGGCTGTATTTGGCGGTGTTGTTGCGCAAGAAGTGCTGAAGGCATCGTCTGGAAAGTTCGGTCCCATCAAGCAATATTTCTACTTCGATTCGTTGGAATCGCTACCTGAGAAATTCCCAAGAACAGCAGAAAACACTGCCCCGACTGGGTCACGGTACGACAACCAGATTGCGGTTTTCGGCAAGGAGTTTCATGAATCTATGAGCAACATGCGGGAGTTTTTGGTTGGATCAGGTGCGATCGGCTGTGAGATGCTGAAGAATTGGGCCTTGATGGGATTCGGTACTGGTCCACGAGGCCAGATCGTCGTTACTGATATGGATTCTATCGAGAAGTCAAACCTGAACCGACAGTTCCTTTTCCGACCGCATGATGTTGGCAAGCAAAAGTCTGAGGTCGCTGCTAAGGCTGCCGTGGCTATGAATCCGGAACTTGCCGGTCACATCGAAGCAAAGCAAGAGAAAGTTGGTACCGAAACCGAGAATATCTTTGACGACGACTTCTGGAACGGATTGGACGGAGTCACCAACGCCCTGGATAATGTCGATGCGCGAACGTATGTTGACCGACGATGCGTTTTCTACCGGAAGCCACTATTAGAGAGTGGTACTCTCGGAACCAAGGGTAATACTCAGGTAGTTTATCCTGGTCTTACTGAGAGTTACTCGTCCAGTCAGGATCCGCCAGAGAAGAGTATTCCTCTTTGCACCCTTCGAAGCTTCCCAAATCAGATCGAGCACACCATCGCCGTATGTATTCTCAGGTAGTCTCTTCATGCGTTGTATATTAATGGGTTGTAGTGGGCGAAGAACTTGTTCCAGGAATATTTCGTCCTTCCAGCAGAGAACGTCAACCTGTATTTGTCGCACCCCGACTTTGTTGAGAGCACACTGAAGCAGAGCGGTGATCAGAAGACCATTTTGGAAACTCTTCAGGCTTACCTTGTCACTGCCAAGCCGCTAACTTTCGACGAGTGTATCGTCTGGGCGCGATTTGAATTTGAGAAGAAATACAACAACGAGATTGGTCAGCTTCTGTACAATTTTCCTAAGGACGCCGTCACCTCTTCAGGCTCACCTTTCTGGTCCGGTCCGAAGCGTGCACCTACCCCATTGGTGTTCGACACCAGCAACCCCATACACATGGGCTTCGTTGTTGCGGCCGCTAATCTTCATGCTTTCAACTACGGCTTGAAAGGATGCACTGACCTGACCGTGTTTAACAAAGTGTTAGAGAACATCATGGTACCCGAGTTCTCCCCTAAGTCTGGCGTCAAGATCCAGGTGAACGACAACGAGCCAGTCGAGGGCGACTCGTCCAGTCTTGAGGATGACGAGCTCAAAATTCTTGCCGAGAGCCTGCCCCCGCCTTCGTCCCTTGCGGGTTACAGACTGGTTCCAGTCGAGTTTGAAAAGGACGATGATACGAACCACCATATTGACTTCATCGCGGCGGCTTCGAACTTGCGGGCGCTCAATTACGCCATTGAGCCCGCAGACCGTCTCCGCACAAAGCTGATTGCCGGTCGAATTATTCCTGCCATCGCGACGACCACGGGCTTGGTCACTGGTCTTGTGAATTTAGAGCTGTATAAGGTTGCCGACAGCAAGAACAAGCTCGAATCGTACAAGAACGGATTTGTGAACTTGTCCTTGCCATTCTTTGGTTTCTCGGAGCCGATCGCGTCTTCAAAATTGAAGTATAATGGCAAAGAAGTCGACAAGATATGGGACCGGTTCGATTTGGACAAGGACATCACGTTGAAGGCACTGATTGACTATTTTAAGGAGAAGGAGGGCCTTACGATCACAATGTTGTCGTACGGTGTTAGCTTACTTTACGCATCGTTTTTCCCGGCAAAGAAATTGCAGGATAAGTATAATTTGCCGCTCACGAAACTTATAGAGTCTGTGTCCAAGAAACCGGTGCCTGAGCATGCGAAGACACTAATTTTCGAGATTTGTGCGGACGATTTGAATGATGAGGATGTTGAGGTTCCCTACATGTCATTGAAGTTGAGGTAAACCGCCAGATAGATGAGATGAAATGCGTACGATATTTGGAAAAAAAGAAAACGTAGCTTTGGAGGTCATAAAGGTTTACAAGGACGTTGTTTTTAGCGACTGGTTTGTTCATTTCATAAACATTAGTTAGTGTCAATTGAAATCACAGTTTACGAGCTAAATAATTGTACTTCAGGCAAACCGACTTACAGTTTATTCATAATTCCGAACAACGCCGAGTGTACTATAATACAAGTCGTATAATACCGACTGAAATATACAATTGAAGCAAGTCCCAAAAATTTAAAAGAAAAAAGCAAAGCAAACTAAATCCAAAATCATTCTCGGAAATGCTAACACCCATGAACGCCACAATGGAGCTTTTGACGAAAACAATAAGATAAAGCGAATATATACTGTATAACTGAGTGAATTGATTACCAAGCAAACCGGAGCTGCGCTGGTGTGAAAACTGGCGGTTTCCATTGCAACTTTTGCGCATCCAATTTTCTGCGTCGTCGTTTCTTTAATTTCTCGCGATATTCCAGCACGCCGTTCGTTAGGCAGATGATATGTTGGCCCTTGTAATATTTGAGCATGTTTAATGTTTGGAGTGTGTGGAGAACGTCTTGTGTCGTCATTGCCGTTGTTGTCGCGATTTCATCAATCGTAGTTTCCTTGACGTCGCGCTCTTCGTCTGCGAGCAACTCGATGATTGTGTCGGACCAATATGCACGGTACGATAGAAGACCTAAATCGGACAATGGTTTTTCTGGAGAGCCAAGTTTGCCTTCTTTCTTGGAGAGTTCGTACGAGAATGCAATGAGTAGCTTTCCATAGCCGAGCCGCTGGTATTGTGGAAGTGTCAAGATACAGGCGACGTTGTACTGCTCGGCTGACTCCTTCTCTTTTGAAAAGTATCCGAGTAGGTGGTGTCCGAGATCATCACGCCTGGTCATGCAATAGAACAAGAACGGATCAACATCATAGTAAAGCGTCTTGTGATCCAAAAACAGCTTTGATAGCAAGCACAAATTGCGGCACCATGTACGCTGCCGTCTACCGTCGATTTCAAAAAAAGACACATTCTCATCGCGATAGATCTCATTACCCGGAGGATGCTGCAACTGGCATTTAACGCGGTGCCGCTGGAATTGCTTAATGGATCCGAAATATGACAGACAAAACTCGCAGATGTACAGGCAATCTACCTCTGTTAACTCGATCGGATAGGGACTGAAATACCACGGTTCGATTTCATGCTGGCCAAACTGAATCTTCATGAAATTGCGAACTCGTGCAACTTCATGCGCATTCTGCGTCATGGACCCTGACGTACGCAACTTCTCAATCTCCTCCTCGCGAGAATAATTCTCCGGTTGCTGGCCGTCGGTTGTCTCGGGCAGCGTGTCGTCCAAGTCCATCAAGTCGGTATCCTTGGCGTCGACATCCTCTGACGGCGTAGAGGTCATCGGAGTGGCATTGTTGGTTGTGCTCGGCGTGAGTCCGTCAGGGTAGGTGTCGGTTTCATCTCTGAGAAGCCCAGCTTCTATATTTTCTTTTTCCCGCGCCCGAGCCGCCTTGGCTGCCTTTGCGATCTTGGCCGGCACCCGAGATCTCTTGTTTTTCCGATCACGCACGAGTGGTGTGTCTTTCGAGTTTTTCGAGTTTTTGGACGCCGACGATGCTGGTGCCTTCTTTGGCTTGTCAGGCCGCGGCCATTCCACTGGCCTACTAAGGTCAAGTCGCGCAGCGGTGACCCATTCATCGAGACGCTATTAAGCATTAGCATAAAGAAGAAGAATGTATTTGCATGCGGCCGATCAGGTAGATCGATGCTTCCCCACATATCATGGACAGCCCGTAACCCCGGGTAACATTTGAACTACATTCGAAATAGTGATAGCCGGGTAAATTGCATAAGTGCCACAACGTATTCTAGATACGGTGGCAAACAGTCCCCATCTGATGACCAAGCCTCCAAATAAATCGCAAAAAATAAGGAAAAAATACCTTGTTGAAATCTTGGTAATGGACATAAAAAACTGGCTCTCCTTTTTTGGTGTGGATGGACAGGAGCTCAGCTAGGCGGTGGTCGTTGTCTTTGGAGACCCAGACCTTACACCCAACGCGGAGTTGGGCGAGGGTGGCGATTGAGACTGGCGGCGGTGACTGGGAGCGACTCGGAATGCTCGGAGCAGCTGAGACCGAGCCGGACGGCGGATTCTGGTCTATGACAGACGTCTGAGACGGCTGAGGAGTCGCCTGGATGGATGGCGAGGCCTGGGACGACATGGTTGCGTCCTCTCCGGCCAGTTGCGAGCTGCTTGCTGGTGCTGTGGGCGGCCACTCTACGATGATGACTTGAGATGCACAGTGATGGGTTCAGGCGGGGCGTTAGGGCCGCCACAATCTAATTGGTCCGATTCGCATAACTGTTACATTTAATGCACCTTTGCGCCATAGCACCGTATAGCTTTCTCGTATTCGCATCCAGCCTCGGCGGATTCGCCAAAATGATATTTTGGCCCTGAACAGAGAACCTTCAAGTTACAAATATTAATCTCCATAAGAGACTCTATTTGATTTCATCATACAATGCACAAATTACATAACATGAATAGGCAACTAAGCAAACTTTTAATATACCGATTCACATGCATCACTTCTTCGTTTTCCTGCTTGGTCGCGCATTTTTTTCCCGTCTCTTCTCCTTGAGCTTGCGCAACTTGCGAATATCTGTTGTGGACTTGAGTTCGCTGGCAGTCCTCTTGCTCTTGACAAGACCCTTTTCCTGTGCCTCCTTTATCCTCTTGGACCGTTGCTTATAGTCGTCCCGTAATCTATCCGCAGGTTTAGGTGCCTTCTCCAACTTGTGCTTAAATCGTCTACTGGGCGGCATGCTCTGGCCTGAATCAGCAACATTCTCCATCTCGCCAACACGCGGACCATTCTTGCGGTTTGCCTGCTTCCAGCTTTCGAATCGCCCGGACTTGTATGAAGAAGGTAAACGCACACCGTTTTCTCCTCTGATCATCTTGCCCTTCTTGCCGCCCATCGTAGCATCATCGCCAGTTTGCTTTGTCACGTACTTGCCGCGCTTCTTGTCCCATTTGGTAAACTTAGAGCGGTTGCTGCCAATGATACCAGTCGATTGACGCGGTTGCTCGTCTGCAATGAGGTCAAACGTAGCTGACGGAGCTGCGTCCATGAACGACGTAACCGAAGTCGAGTTACCTGAATTAACTCCATACGCCCTGTCTTGCGCTATCTCGGCAGGCGCGTAATGAGATATGTAGTGCGTCTCGTCTTTAAATGAAGTGTTCTTAGCCTTCTTAGAAGGTGAAGCATCACCATCGATTGCAGACCTTCGCTTCCGTTTACTGCCATTAGAAGCAAGCTTGAACGTGCTCAGAAGATCAGCCTCAGACACAGAAGATAAATCTGTTCCGGCATTCACATCGATCTCGCCATTGTCGTCGTCAGAATTGTTATCCTTTAAATCTGCCTGGTCTATGCCGACGTCAGGACGAGTCCTAATAGTTCCCTTGTCCTTTGCATGTTGTTGAATAGGAGCTACCTGCGTTCTTCGCCGTCTCATCAAATCTGCACCGGATTCCGCGGTAACACCTCCCTTCCTAGTCAACTCAAATATTGTTTCCGCCGGGCGAAAGTTCGCGAGACGTTCCAACATTTGCTCTCGCTCAGCGAGGTTATGCTCTTTGAAGAGAGGATTTAAAGAGTCCCACCCTTTGGCAATCACTTCCTTTGAGCGCTTCACACTCTCCGTCGACGCGGAGCCGCGGGTCTTGAGGTACAATTTCTCACCTTTGATCGAAACTTGCTTAATGGTGAAGAGGTCGAAATCTTTCACAAGTACTGACTGCACATCTTCACAGGACCGCTCTAGGTCATCACGAGGAAAGCCGCCAACAACGATACTCGCCGTGTAATCGATCTCGTCAGGACCAGTGTTCTGCGCTTGTGCTGGTAACAGCAAACTTTTGCCCAGGAAAAGCTCGAGATCAAGTAAATACGGAACTTCGGATTCTTTGACCAACGAGAACGCTCGACCGCGTTTTCCTGCGCGAGCGGTTCGCCCCACACGATGCACAAATATTTTTGGCGAGCCAGGAAACGCGTAGTTAATGACATTCGACAAAACGGGAATATCGATACCTCGAGCAGCAACATCGGTCACAACGAGAATAGAAGTGACTCCAGATCTGAACTGGGCAAGCTGATCGCGACGTGCATGCTGGTCAAGCGAACCATAAATATACGACACAGCGTATCCAAAAGTCCTGAGCAGTCCGGTGACATATTCCACATGATGGCGTGTGGGCGTGAAAATGATTGTCGAGTGAGGAGATGTGAGTTCGTTCTGTTGCGGTGCACGAGTCATTAGCTTCTTCTTAAGATCCTTCTTAGATCTTTTCTTTTCCATCTTCGTGTTGTCATCCTCTGAGCGCACGTCATTATCACTATCAGCTGCCGAATCATCGTAATTCCAATTCTCTTGTCGCTTTGGCATCTCTGTCGCAATGGGCATCTTAATGACTTCCCGGAGTAGCCACACCAATGCACCATCAACCTCCGCCGTTTTCACGCTAAAGAAAAACATTTCCAGCTCATCAGAGACTTTCGCGTCGGCGTCAAGACGGACAAGGACAGGATCACTTAGACCCGCACGAGCAAATTCGACTAATGACTTAGGTAGTGTAGCTGAGAATAACAGGGTCTGTCGTGATGCCGGCAAGCTGGCCAAAATTGACGTCAATTGCATAGCAAATCCAAGTTCAAAGAGCCTAGATAGGCAAATTAGTATGGGTACTGGTTGCCTGCAGGCCAAACATACCGGTCCGCCTCATCGAAAACAATGTACTCTACAGATCGTAGGTCAAGATCCATTTCGACTTTTAAGTGCGCAAATCGACCTGGTGTCGCAATAATAATATCCGGGTTGGCCATTACCCAGCCAAACTGATCTTCAAGACTGTCACCACCGACCAGCAAAACAGACTTCAAATCAGTACCCTTTGAGAAATCTTTAACGACCTTCAGTGTCTGCAACGCCAGTTCTCTGCTTGGAGAGAGGATGATCGCCCGTGCACCTACTTTGGCGCTGTGCGTCTTGAGTCTTTCGATCATGGGTAGGACGAACGCTGCCGTCTTGCCGGATCCAGTGCGGGCCATACCAACAACATCAAGACCTTCGAGCACAAGTGGGATAGTTTTGCGCTGAATTGGCGTAGGCGTATTATATCCCTTGCGATGAACAGCTTTCAGGAGCGCTGTGGACAGACCTAGCGCGTTGAATTTTCCAGGATTCACCTTTCTCTTCTGTCCCGACGAACCAGGAGGTACGGACGAGGGAGCCGGCAAATTCTTAAAAAACTCTTCGTCATCCGAAGAGTCATCGCTCCGGGATACACTTATGCCATTTGAAGTCCCGGACAACTCTGTCTCACTTGTGATACTGGCCAGTGCTCGTCGTCTTGGTGCGCTTCGCTTGCCGTCAACATTGTCTAACTGAGTTTCGCTGTCTGATCCCGACGACGAAGAAGCCTGCCGGAACGACGCGATTGCGTTTGAAATATCGTATTCCACCTCGCTATCAGACATCCCGCAAAATTGTAACACAGAGGGATTCCCGAAAGAGCATTATCGCGGTCTAATGTCATGTATCCAAAATTTTTGCACAACTCCCAACTGGTTCCGAGCCGCACCTCTTGGGACAGCGTCGGGTTCTTAATGATAGAAAGTCACTCTCTAATAATTAATCGGTCCATCTTCATATAAGTACATACTCTAGTGCAATGGCTACGGCCGTCAGTATTTCGATTGTTCAGTTTGTCTTTTATCCCTCTTCGATCTGCAGTTTCCGATCATTTGTTCCTCCAACGCTCTATCCTCCAACCTAGGAGGCCCGTGACCGAGATAAAATTCAACCGCTGCATCCATTCGTCGCCAGTGTCGTCTGGGCAGGTCGCCAAAAGCACGTACAAACAATAAGACGAATTTTATCATTTCAATAACCAAACGGCGCCGGAAGTCGAGCTTCGCCAATCTATACTGGACGTCATGCCCACTGAGTGAAACGTCCATTTACGATGTCTCCTACTGCGTACTGAGAAGTGGTTTAAGGACCATCGTATGACAATGTTCCATGGTGGGGTATATTCCTCAATGTTTCATCTAGATTTCTACCACAGCCCCGATGCTCCTATAGGTAAAAATATCAACGGGCGGATGCTACTACAACGGGCTCGAGGGCGGTACAGGCAGTCCGCAATCGCCTGGACAGCAAACGGTCAATAATCTGGGTGATCTGCCAGTAGAATCCCGGCGCATTGTGCATTTGTTGAAGCTCGACAGCTCAACGTGGCTAGACGATCTCGAAAGTGTCCTCTATTGCGCAAGAAGGTCGTCATCGCAACTCGACTCGCTGACGCAGAGCAACGTCGTGTCACGTCCCGCGTCCGTGGAGGAATATATTAGTGGACCATGCCCTTCATTTTACTCCTATAACCTCGACTACGTAACGGGCTCAGTTTAGATCGACAGTGACTGCGACTGCACTCCTATATTTGCAGAATAGCGAATTTTAATCCACCAACCAATCAGGCAAAACTGACCATTCTCGACAAATTTCTTTACCGTCACGCTCGCGGCGGGAAGCCGTGTGAAGAACAATATTGTCATCAGCGGAGAACGTGGAAGATCAACGTGAGTGCAGGACTTTCACGCGATGTCGTGTGCAATGGAATTTAGATTGTGACGATATGATGACGGAGGGTGGCCGAATTGTAATCCTGGTCGATATCGAATCGGTAGTGTGACAAATGGTACGGCAGGCTTTTTGGATATCGAATCCCGGCATTCGAATTGCTGACATCTCGGCCACTGAACCGCCAATCCATTGTAGGCGCGCTGTCGTCTCACTGGATATTAGACGAGAGCATCACTGTCAGAAAAGGGATGGCTTGCAAAATCAGGAACAGTAAAAGGAACACTCTTGGAGTGTGAAGAAGAGCACATACCCTAGTCAATTGGTAAATTCCTGCCAAACCCACTGTGATTTTGCAATTCCCACCTCCAGCGTCTACAGGACTGGCGCGAGACGTTAATTATCGGTGGAGTGGCGAATGAGGGTCCAATACTTCTTCGATCTCAGCTCCCGAGGTACGCCGTATTAGCTATCGTAGGTGGAACTATTCTGAATTCTCAGAGAAAAGTGACTTTATCTACTACTGTGCAAGCCTCTTTCTTGTGACGTTGTTTCACGGCCCTCTATCTGGAAGAACTTAAGTAGAATGTTTAATGTACATTATATTGCCATAATCAGGTCAGTGCAGGGTATTGGTACATAATACATTTAGATAAAGCGAATATCCATGGTCGGAAAGTTTAACCGTGGCAAATTTAACATCACAGCAAACTCCAACTTAGCGTAATAACCTTAAAGGAAAAAAAAGTAACCTTCCAAAACCGATCCAACCCGTTTTATCACGATGCTTAGATAACATATAGACAAAGAATATTACACCCGTAATTTACAAGACCCCGTTCTTTTGTCCGATCTGAATTCCCCTCTTTATGTCTGTGAGTTCTTCTTCCAGGTCCTCCACTCTAGTTGAATATTGCTTCTGAAGTTGTTCTGACTCGGACTCGGCCGCTTTGACCCGCAATTCAAGCTTTACAATGCGGCTATGCAGTTCTTCGTTCTCGTCTGCCAATGGTGCCTTCAAGGCATGATCATCCCGGGAATACATCTCAAGAACACGACTTTGAAGTACCGCATATTTCTCTCTCAAAGACTCTACTTCGCTTGCTGTCGTAGTGGCATCCTTGAGTCTGCGACCAAGTCTCTCAATTTCAGCTTCCTTCTCAAGAAATCCCTGCTTCAGCATTTCAACTTCCTGTCGAGACGCTTCTAACGCACCACGCACTCCTTCTTCTTCAGCCTTCCATTGGTTCCGTTCAGCCTTTAAATCGCGATTCTTCTGAAGCAGCTGGTTCGAATATTTAGCACGATCCGTGGCCAACGTCGTAAGTGTCGCATGTTGCTTCTTGGCATCCGTTTGCAGTCGATCAATTTTAGCTTGTAGCATGCGATTCGACAACATCAGACCTTGCATATTCGCATCGTCTCGCTGGAGAATTGAATACTGCTCCTTCAGGCGGCGCAAATTACGCAAACGCAGCTGCTTCAGATATCGTTCAAAGTTAAGCTCGTTACGCAACACTAGAAGTTGCCGTTGCAGATAGGCGACTGAAACTTTCCCTGAGGACTTGAAATCTAATTCTTCCGTCTGGGATGGCGTCGCACTTGATTCTGCATTACCCGTTACATTGCTGCCAATGAGAAAGTGCGAATGAGAGAGCTGCATAAACGACAGTGGACTCTTCGGGTTCTGACGGGATACCACTGGCGAGAATTGCGTCTTCGGAGACATTGGTATTGACTTGATCGATGATGCAACTGATTTGTGCCGCTGACCTTCCTCATGTGCCGGGTCGCTTTCTATCTCTGACCGTACATTGGAGTTGAAGTTTGCGATAGAAGCCGGTAGTTTGAGAGACGATATGCTGTCGGACAACGGACCCTGTTGCTGCGATCGATTCAGAGGTGATGACATTCCCAAAGATTCAGTCTCGGCTGATCCTCGGCGAGAAATGATTCGACTATTAATATCTCTATGACTTTCGAGAATCGATTCGATGTCCATAATTCGTCTGTGCATGATTCCTTCAGGTGACGTTTCTCCAGACGCGCTAATAGATGACACCGATGCAGCAATCGGCGTCTGAGGCTTGAAACTGGTACTAGTCACAGCCTTTGAGTGTTCACTCTCCGAGCCAGCAGACTGAGCGAGCTTTTTCACTGATGGTTCCACAATAGGGGCGGAAACACGTGCGCCTGTACTGTGATCGTCACTGCTTGTTGCTATCGAAAGGCGGTCGGGAACCCGACCAACGTTGTCGTCAGCAGGGAACAAGTAACTGTCTTCCGGAATCTCGTCAAGCGCGACATTCACTGATAAAACATCATCATGGTGAATAACATCTTGCAGTTCGGCCGTATCCATATGTTTTGGGCGTTCGTCCGGCGCAACGTTTTCAAGACGCTCGGCTTGGGCAGATTCATCGAGAGACAGATATGCAGGCTGTTGGTCCTCTGTGAAGTGCTCAAGCTGATCATGAAATCCACGGAAGGTAACAGTAGGTTCTAGCATTTCCGGCATCTCAAGATTCTTTGTATCAAGCGTGATACAAAATGCCGCGATATCCTCCGCTGTGCCAGCAAGGTCCCACCGTTGCCTATCTGCGATCTCGCTCTCAAATGTATGACGGAACAAATTCGGATGCAGTAAATGACGGCGTGACATATTCTGTGAACGGAATGCAATATCGTCGATGTCATACTTTATATAATCGTTCATCTCAGCGTTGCGCATAGGGAAATACCGACGTGGGCTCGTTAGGAATGTCAAGAAGTGGATCGGGTATAGCCCATAGATAAATGTGAAAATTCTCGAATAGTTAACGGTCGACGAGTCTGGACCAGCGCCTGCAGGGTCATCAAAGCTGCCGTCTGAGGATATGTTAATTAGTTGGCAATCTAGATGGGGAGGAACAAATACCTAAGACGTCCCACGCCGGTTTCTCAGCATCTGGTTTGGTGATTTTCGTATGACCGAGTTCCTTGCCCTCGACGTCATCATAGTAATAGTAGCCACCATACGGCATACCACCGCTGGCACTTGACGCATCAGCGCTTGACTGTGAGCTGCCTAAATCGTCCGGTCCTTTATTAGTACCCCCGTATTCGTCACCATTTGCCCCTGATCCTGCAATTTCCTTTTTGTATAAAATATCCCAGTATATCATTCTCGCATAGACCGCGAACACTTTAGGCAAGTCTGGACCCAATATGCTGCAAATATGCGGAAGTAGCATTACAAATACCGTACAAGCCAAGTTAATTGCAATAGCAGATCTATCGTATAATAGACAGTCGTACAGATGATTAACTAGTTGCGAGCTATGAGTTTCGAATAAATGTGGTGGCTGCGCTTGCATAAACGAACACAACAGACTCAGAATTGCCACTCGGTATTCTTTCTTCACAAAATACCGATCCAGGACGTTGAAAAATGCTTTCGGCCTCTTGTTGCCAAATCGTCTCAATTCACTCTCCGCATTCTGCATGCAAATCATTTGACGTTCCGCAATCCCATCACCTTCACACTCCGCCATAAAGCCTCCATTCACATCAGCCAGACGTTTTGTACCAAGGTAGATCCGCACTAACATGTCCGCCACGAAGTCTGACAATGCTTCGCGTAATTCCACTTCTATGCTTTCGTAATCCGCGTCGTATACCATGATATTGAATAACAGGTCTCGTGCGTCTTCAACGATAATGCGTGACCGCCCGGCAGAATCAATTGCTGGCCCCGCAAACTGGTCGATCCAAAATTTCATACCATCTTGGTGTGGAGTTAAGTTGGGGATAAGTTGTAATATTATCTGCAGAAAGAGACTCTGTTGAGGCGAATCTGGAAAAAGCACATGCGCTCTATACGCATGCACCAGCTCTTCATGCAATCTTTGGGCGTCATTGATCTCGTACTTGTAATGCTTCTCAATATAAGCGGTGAGACTCGCAGAGAGGCTCTCTGGAAGCTCCACCCTACGGGAGCCTTCCCGCGGCAGGTCTGCGCTTGATAGCGCGACCGCTACTGCCTTTGACAGCTCGCGAAGTGATCTACGACATCGACAAATCAGCCAATTTTCAGACAACAAATTAAAAGACAAATTAATTCAGCAATGACCACTAGAGGAAGTCCAGATAACGTAGGAATGCTTTATTCACTAAATATGACTATATGACTCACCCAGACATTATATGTAGACTTCCTTCGAGCACTTCACAACGGCCACGGTTGACCACGCTAGCAGTATAGTCTAGTCGAATAGAAACGTTGACCGCACTCAGAGAGCACGATGCTTAGTGTTTGAACCACTTTTTTCTTTTTCACTTCATTTTGGAGTGTCGTGTTGGTGGCGAATGTGTTACATGTGTTATAAGATGCATTCGATGTCTAGGGAAGTCTCCGTCATAATTTTGGAGTGCCGTTGTGAATTCCCATTAGCGTGAAAAAATGCCGGACGCGCTGACGCCCACAAACCGCATTTTGAAATTTACAAAAGCAGATTTTCATGTAGAATGTGATCCAGCTTGTGAGCTTAACTGTGATTCATCTAATTCGTGATATGTTCACGCGTGGTATCCGACCGCGAACGAGAACGCGTCGTGCTCCGGCGCGGTTGATTGCTTTCACCCACGCATACAGTCACCTACGCATACCGAGTATGTCCTACGACATTGGCTATAATTCGAACTACGGCGGTGGATTTGGTGCTGGAGGCGGCGGATTTGTGAGCAATACCTACGGATCCGACGGTATAAACAATTCTCAGAGTGGTGGCGAGCGCGTATGTATACTGCTATGCTTTGTTTTGTTCTCTTATGGAATGAGTCAACTTCTAACATGTTTGTAGTCGATTTCAGAGTCGAAGAGCAGAGTACGACCCGTCACGATTAAGCAGATCCTTGACGCATCACAGGCTCATCCTGACTCAGAGTACTCAGTAGACGGTGTTGACGTTTCGACAGTCACGTTTGTTGGAATAGTTCGAAATGTTTTAAATCAGACGACGAATTCAACATACAGAATCGAGGATGGTACAGGAACTATTGAAGTCAGAAAGTTCGTATCCGCTGATAAACCGGATAGCGATCGAATCTCCGGGTATGCCATCGTCGTCATCAAACTCGATTACATACTAATCTCTTCTCCTTTAGTCCTCAGATGGGAGATTATGTTCGCATAATTGGCGAGCTAAAGTCATTTTTCAATAACAAACGGCAAGTCAACGGTAATTTGATCCGCATAGTCACCGACTACAATGAGGTTATTTACGCTCAGCTGGAGGCTCTTGCTCTACATTTACAGACCCTCCATCCTGAACGACAAGGTGGAACCGGCGGGACACATCAAGAGACGAAAATGGCTGGCATTCAACCTTCTACCCGCAGCTACACCAACGAGAATCTCACGTCTCTTCAGCGCAGGGTGTTAGATACGCTCTCGTCGGCAGTAGAACAGGCATCAAATGAAGGAGTAAACATTGATATCATTTCTCAACGTGTTGGCGCGAATCCGCATACTGTTCAAGAGGCATGTGAATATCTTAGTGAATTGGGCCTTATCTACACTACCATTGACTACGATCATGTGAGTTTCGTTAGATTATTATTAAGACTAAACTAATTTCCTTTGCAGTACAAGTTGACTTAATCTGCTAGCGAGGAGCATAGCGGATCGTGTTGCGGTATTCGTTGCATAGATAAAATTTTAGTGGTTCTAAATATATGCGCCAATGAATTACGACTAAGTATGGTTTTACTACTTCGCCCATAATATAGTTCTAGCAATGCAAGATCATGAAACATTTCCTAAGATACAATACAGGTACATGCCACGTCCGAAATAGAATACATCTTATCGTAAACACCTCTGAAGTCCGTAGTCCGAAATCAAATACTATCAAAAATCTAGCCCAAAATGATTAAATAATACATGCAGATGCTAAGATTCACTTGAAGAAACCACCCAGTTTTCCAAGTTTCCCTTTCTTCTTCGCCTCCACATCAAAATGGCCAGGTGGATTACCTGCAGTCTTATGATGGTGGTGGTCGGTATTTCTGGATAGTTTATGTGGTGCAGTAGATGGTACTGATGGTCCAGGCGCGGACTGCACCGGCTTGCCATTTCTTCCCTGATTACCAATGTGCTGCTGCGGTGGAGGATCTCGTTCTAGCAAAGATGGTGGCATCTCCGGATCTGGCTGATCGACCGCTAGGCTAAGATCCCGTCTCCGTGTACGTAACCGTGAGAGCTGATGAAGCCAATCTGTGGGCGTCAGAAAATCGTCAGACCCAATTATCACTTCTTTATTATGCGCATTTGACACTTCATATGCCGTTCGAACCTCCGCATATGTCATTCCTCCCGCAACGAAGACGAAAATGCGCTGAGCAGGCACTTGCATCGACCGATCATGCCAAAACGCTCGATTTCGTCGAGGAGTTGGAGACACCACAGATTGTGCAGGCATTGAGTCATAGACTCCTATAGGTTGGTCTTTGAAATGTTTGAATTGTTCCAAATCAAGAGTATTGTTGACAACCCCAGCCAAAATATCTTTCACTCGAGGAACATATCTTGTAAACGGCTGTGTTTCCGCCTCAGTAATTTCGGTTCTTACACCCTTCTTCGGAGGTCTTCGGTCCTTTGGCGATGCCTTGAAAAGCTTCGCACCCAATAAATCCATATTTCGTATGAGATGCATATCCATCGAACTGAGTTTTGCGTGCTTGCATAACTTCGCAAAGTCAGATTCGACAATTCCTTCTCGGTAGAGTAGGTATAATGCAATTATTCGAACTCGATCTCGTGTCCTGCGAGAACAGTTAATATGGTGGGAAATAATACACAAAAAGTCATTGTGCCTACGAAACATGCTCATCATCTAACAGTGGTACCAGTTCCTCAAGAACTGTCTTCGTCGGCTTGCCTTCAGGTGTCAATGCTGTAGCTAGGCACTGCTCGACATCAGCAATAGCGCTCAACCTGGTTCGATTGAAGAGTTCTGTGATCGTTTCGGTCATGCTCATATGCAGGCCGAGGATTTCCTTTTCTTTAGAGAACACGTTCATGGTCAGCAAGACGTCTTTTAATTGTGAAGCCGACGCTTTGTCACTACATATGGTTAGTACGTACATCCATCAAATAGTACCGAAAACGTCTAAGCTTACAGATTAGCAAATTGACTGTTCTCCTCAGTAAACTTGACGATTTTTTCTTTGACTTCATCAATTGTATCTGCGATATACTTATGCCTTAAAGACACCCATACAGGATCCTTCTCCGATAAGACACCCACAACGTCCTCCTGCTCGCCGTCTTGACTTAGTCGAGCGTACGTGTACTTATTTCCATTCTCTATGAACAACAGATCGTGCGCCATCGCTTCATATGAAAACTCGTGCAAATACGGGCCGTCTAGATCCACAGACCGATCAAGCACTAGAAATACTGACTGCGGTCTGTCCGGTTCAACGGTAGGAAAATCTCTGTTGGCCCGAGCATATTCGTCAAGACCTTCTTGCAATTCCTTTGCAATCATATACGGCAGAGTATACGCCATATGTGTTTCTACCGGCGGATTTAAAAATCGTATTAGCGGGTACTCGCCTAGTGTGACACAAACTCCCACTAGCTAAGGAGAGCGAATTTTAGCAAGCAATTCGTACATTATGCAGATCTCCACACATGAAACTTACACTGCGAGCTGTGCGCCTAGCAGTCGCCACAACCAGATCTAAGCAACCGGGATTGTAAAAGATTGGAAGCGCATCTGAATTGCCTAATGTGAAAACATTTGCCTGCTGAGGAAGATAATCAATCATTAACGATACACAGCAACGGATATAAGGAGCTACTGCTGAGTTGTAAATTTTGTTCACTTGTGCCTCGTCGAACACTGTTTCAGGATATATTAGATTCCATGGATCACTGAAGCTGCAGAACAAGCTTACTAGGAACGAAGAATATATGCGCTGCGCCATATCGTGGGGGACTTCGCGAAAAGTCGGCCAGCAAACAGTCGACAACGTAATCTTTTGGCGATAGAATATAGACTGCCTCAAAAGTCCCTCGTGACTGCCGACGTTCTTCAATCCTTTCAATAGCTGACACCAGTTAGGTGCCATTTCCCAATTAAAAGAAGTTCTTATACCAGACACATCATGCCGTAAGATGTCGTTCGTTTGAAACACATTATCGATGAGTTTCGACGTATACTGATCCACGACGATATATTTATACTGGTGCTGTTAGCTCGAAGTAGCGTCGGAGGATTTAAAGAAGTCACGCACCTTATTTTTGACAACAATAGAATCCAGCAGCTCTAGGATCTCTATGGGTAGATGTCAGAAGTGCTCAATGGAATCTCATTAATCACACACACGTACTCCTCTGATATTGTTCGATCAGAGAAAAGGGCATCTTGTCAAAATGGTCCTTAGTGAGCGCTGGACAGTGATGGTGTCAACACACCCCGCGGCTGCGTTGCGATGTCCACTTGAGCAACTGGAGCAGACTTGCAGTTTCCAGATTCGTAATTAGCCTTTGAGACCCAAGACCTGTCTGACCGTATATTTACCAGGCTAAGCACAACCTATAGCGCAAGGGACGAATAAGGACTAGCAAGTTGCTAACGACTGCTTGTCGAGAAAGCTGTTGACCTGCCGTCTCCTGAATCTGGTAAGATGTACGAAGGTCTGGTTTTTGGCGGCCTGCATGACGTTGCAACAACTCGCGGGTTCTGCAGAATGGCATTCAACTGACCGTTGGGAGAAGTCTAAGGGTTGGGAGAACTCAAAAAACCTATTTCATCGTAATTTTCTTGATCAGAGCCATCTTGTAACAACACGGGCAGGCTGTAGTATTTTCAGCTTGCCAGATACCAAAATGGCAAACAGGCTACCCGTGACTCAGACATTGCTATGTCGGAGGCCGGTATGCCATAGTTGTCCTTTTACACACACCGCCAACAAATATGAGGTCCACCGCTGTCTTTTCCACACTTCGAATGTTTGGTCGCGTTCTGGAGGACAAGTCAAGAAACGGAAACCTCGACAAGATTTCAATTCATACAAGCTCTCTCCTACTGGTCATGGCAGCCTGCGTCCGGCGCCTGCAGACCATGTGCCGACTTATGGCGACTTCATGAATTTGCTTCGATCTCGACTCCTTAATCTTCGACTTCGTTCAACGAAACAATCTCTTATGGCTAAATTCAACATTCATGCCGAAATGTACGATCAGTATCTGGAAGCATTCTGCGAGCTCGTACGGCAATTGCCAGAAAACCAGTATTATGCTCTTCATGCGCCGGACTATCAGGACTACATGACGGACCGTCCGACAATTCCTCATCTTGGCATTTTGTGCAAGATACAGCGAGCGACAGACAGTAAAATGAGCGCAATTGCGCAAATTGATAACATGCTGAACGTGTGCTATGTGAATTTCTTACAAGAGAAGGAGACACTTTCTTCTCGAACACCAATAATGCCGAGAAAGTCGCGTCAGTTGGCCAATATGGATCGTCCAGAAGAATGGTACCCGCACACGCGAGGTATGAAACGAAAGTGGATTCTGCACGTTGGGCCCACAAATAGTGGCAAAACCTATACAGCACTCCAACGCCTTCAGAATGCAAATACGGGAATATTTGCTGGTCCGTTGCGACTTCTTGCTCGTGAAATATACGAGCGATTCAAAGCCGCAGGCAACGCCTGCAACTTGGTGACTGGTGAAGAAATTATCATGGAATATGACGAGTTTGGGAATAGGGCCGGACTGTCGGCGTCGACTGTTGAGATGGTGGATCAAGTGAACGAAGTTGACGTTGCTGTTATCGACGAAATTCAAATGATTTGCGATCCCATGCGAGGATGGGCATGGACAGCAGCGGTACTGGGTCTGAAAGCCAAAGAGCTTCATTTGTGCGGTGAAGAACGTGCGGTTGGGCTATTACTCTCGTTGGCGGAAAGCGTGGGAGATGCTGTGGTGGTTAATCGATACAAACGCTTAAGTCCGTTAGAAGTCGAGAAGCACTCTTTAACGTCTTCGGTCGATAAAATCCGACCAGGCGATGCAATTGTGACATTTTCGCGTCAAAGCATCTTCGCTATCAAACGGAAGATCGAAAACGAGACGCAACATAAATGCGCTATTATCTATGGCGGTCTTCCGCCAGAGACGCGTGCTCGACAGGCTCAGCTATTCAACGACCCCAATTCGGGCTTCGATGTGTTGGTTGCATCTGATGCGATTGGCATGGGTCTCAATCTCTCTATCAAGCGGATTGTGTTTGAATCGGCCACGAAGTTCGACGGCTTAAGTTACCGACGGGTTGAGCCTAATCACATGAAACAAATTGCAGGACGTGCAGGACGTTATAGATCATCTTTTGAGACCGCCAATGGCACTCAAATATCGGACACTGACCGTCTGGGGCTTGTGACGACACTGGATAAGGAAGATCATGGCTATCTTGTCAGATGCATGGCCCGCGACGCTGTTCCGATTACTCATGCTGGAGTCTTGCCCCATGGAAATCTTGTGCGTCGATTTGCCCAGGAATATCCGCCGTCGATGCCCTTCGATATCCTCCTTACAAAGTTCTATAACCTCGCGACGGCGTCAAGCAACTTCGTCACATGCTCTCTACAGCAACAGATTTCGGTAGCCAGAATGATATCTGAGGTCGGCGGTTTGCTGGTTAATGAAAAGACAGCCATTGTGACAGCGCCCGCGAATTCTAGGGTGGGGATTATTGCACTGATCATGGAAGAGATATGCAGGGCCATTGCAAGGGGGACACCTATTTCTTTAGTAGATATAGAGCACTTCGATTTGGATGCGATCGAGTACGCGGACGTGTCGAAGCCTTACACACTGAAGAATTTGGAACAACTTCATTTATCGATTACGCTTTACCTATGGCTTTCGTATGTTACGCTGTTGCCGGCATTAGGAAGTTGTCGAAACTTACTACTAAATAGATATCGATTCCCAGTTATTCTCTTCGACCGCGAGGGCGCAATGGAGCTCAACGTTTACGTACAGGCACTTATCGAAAAGTGCCTCAACACTATCCAGTTTAAGCGTGTCATTCGGAACTATGTCGATGACGACGAAATTATGGGTGAGACAGATGTCGAGGTCCCTACGGTTCCCGACGCCCCTCCTCAATTCAGTTTCAAATCTCGGTTTGGGTCTCAATCAGCCTGACGAGGTCTAGCATGGGTGCTTAGAGGCGGATTAGAAGTCTGTGTATAGCTATGTTGTTCGAAAAGACGGGGCCGGGGCACATTGTAATATATTGCTTAACGTATGGTTGGCGTTAATATTTGTAATATATTTCGAAATAGACCAATCTGTATTTTGGAAGGGTAACGACGTTTGCTTAAGACGCACCATGTCGTCAATTGATATCCTACATGAGGTTTGTGTTCTCTGTTTGGCCGCCAAAATGTTGGTCAGCTGTAAGCAGAACGTTCACAATGACCGCTGGGAGGAAAAGGACTTTGCTGAGTATGTTATATGTACCCACGGATGAATATCTAGTCAAATGCCTGGATCGACGGCCACGCGATGCCGTCCATATTCCCTGGCATTGTTCCACGCGCTTAGACCGACGAAAAGACACAGGCGATCGTAAACGATTTATGACGACGAATAATGCAGCCTGGCGGCGTAGTTGGCGGATGGATCCTGTCGATCAATACACAGCTGTAAGGCCCTGACGGCAGAAAGTTGATCCGGGAATTAACGCAGTGGCATTAGTTCGTAAACTTTTAATAAGAGGAAGTAAGTTTTTATACATTTTATCATCAAAGAAAACAGCACAAGATTTGATATGGGACGGTGAGAATGCCCAGGGCTAATTTTGGACGATAATATGCTAATAATAGCTTACTTTTGGTCGTATTCATGTTATCTGTCAGCACACGAAGTTAGGGTGCCCACCGCACAAATGTGTCGAGTAATGATCACCAACAGCCGTGAACAATATGAGCCAAATTGATCCCGGCATCACCAGCTACTGTCGACCACACCTAATCCACGCCATTCATTCGATCTCGTGAACTTGGTGAGATGCACCCGATTACAATATCGTAGAATCTTTGACTGGAATAGGCCTGTTAAGTCCAAAGTGTAATGACGATTCTCAGTACCATATGCAATTATGCTCCAGACATGCAATTCATAATAAGTAATCCCAACCGGTAAGTCCGAGGACTTGTGCAGCCACGCGTTGAAGCTAGTTAAGTTTAGAGACTAAGCACACGCCTCCTTGCTCAATACACGGAAATAGGACAATTGCCCGACTCCGTAATAACAGCTTGTCAGCAGTTGAAGTCTGAGTGGCCTGAAATAACTGCGCCGTTGTGGAACTCGCGGCTTAAACCCTGCACACGACTCTCGCAGTGCATCACTGCGTTTTCTCAGCCGCCGCCCACTCGACCACCACACATCGGCAGACCTCGACTGATGGCGGCCACGGACGAGAGGGAATACGATGTCGATTCGATTGTCCAGAGATTATTAGAAGTCCGGGGCAGCCGGCCAGGCAAACAAGTGCAGTTGCTAGAACAGGAGATCAGGTATTTGTGCACGAAGGCGCGTGAGATTTTCATACAACAGCCAATTCTGCTCGAGTTAGAAGCTCCTATCAAGGTACGTTACGATTCCGTCTTGATGAAGTTGGTCTGAGGCATGTGGATCTGAACAAAAACTGGTGAGAGCCAGATCGGAGGATCGAGTATCGCGCTGACTGGCCTAGATATGCGGTATGTCTCTATTGCAAAATCTCTTCGTCTTCCGGCTACGTTGATGCTATTCAAAGATTACCAACTGCTTCAGCAAATTTTGTCTAACGATTTCGATTGCTGTAGGAGACATCCATGGACAATACTATGACCTTCTCAGACTTTTTGAGTATGGTGGGTTCCCTCCAGAATCTAACTACTTATTTCTGGGTGACTACGTTGATCGAGGAAAGCAATCACTAGAGACGATATGCTTGCTGTTGGCATATAAAATAAAGTATCCGGAAAATTTTTTCGTTCTGCGAGGGAACCACGAGAGCGCGTCGACTAATCGTATCTACGGTTTTTACGACGAATGTAAGTCCGAGTCGTGGTTTTGAGAAGCTTTCGAATAGTGGGAGACTGACGTGTACGACAGGCAAACGAAGATATAATATAAAGCTATGGAAAACTTTCACGGATTGCTTCAATTGCTTGCCGATAGCGGCAATTATAGATGAGAGAATATTTACTATGCATGGCGGTCTGTCCCCGGATCTAAACTCTATGGAGCAGATTCGTCGTATAATGAGACCAACAGACGTACGTTTATACCTTGACTGATCGCAGGAGGTGGAGGTCATCTAACCAAATGTAGATCCCGGACTGCGGTTTACTCTGCGATCTGCTTTGGTCAGACCCCGACAAAGACATAACTGGTTGGTCGGAAAGCGACCGCGGCGTGTCATTCACCTTTGGCGCGGATGTCGTTTCCCGGTTTCTACAGCGGCACGACATGGATTTGATATGCCGAGCACACCAAGTAGTCGAGGACGGCTACGACTTTTTTTCGAAACGGCAGCTCGTCACTCTATTTTCGGCGCCGAATTATTGCGGCGAGTTTGATAATGCGGGCGCGATGATGAGTGTGGACGAGTCGCTGCTGTGCTCGTTCCAGATATTGAAGCCGGCGGAGAAGAAGGCGAAGAATGGACAAGCCAGCGTGGGCGGCGCTACTCCGCCACGAAATAAGAAGAGTGGCGGGAAGTAAGTGCACCTGGATATCATAACGGATTATAAATTTAGGCGTTGGAAAGGGAATTGTATGATCGACAGCGGGTCATAGACGGTATCCCCAATACCCGGAATTGGTGGGATTGAAATTAAGGTTTTCAGTCTTCAATAATATACGTTCTTAACCTTGCGCTTTTGTCTCTTGTTAGATCAGGGAAGTAAAAGGGGAGGGCTATACAGGCAACGAGTTCGTCGTTTGCTTATAATCATTATTGACAATCATTTCAAAGACGACGAGGACTTTGAGCTAATGCATGTACGTTATAACATTGTCGTATAAGGTGTACCCGTGATCTACAAGTCAGCATATTGACCAATTGTAATGACTGTTTGAGCGGGATTTGTTGATAAAGCCCTCATAGTCTCACAATTCAGTTTCTGTACTGCCTCCCTGTTTACGTCCGTATACGGTAGTTCCAAATAAAAAGGCTGGCGAAAATCGGGAGACCCGAACCTTGGCCGGATCTTCAGCTAAAACCCCTTTCCCGCAATGTTCTCCTTTTTTGAGCTGGCAAGATTTAGAGTTCATCGCTTGTCTTGCTCCCTGTTACCCGGCGTTCTAGCCTTTTTTTTCTCCCAATCCATCGAACGACACATTTTTGAAGCCGACTTTTTGACGGACCATATACGGACCATATAGAAAATCTGACCACGATACAGGATTACTAAATTGCGCCGAGTGCCTGATTATCCCACTGTGCGGTATTTAATTTTCAATTTACCGAGGAAACACAGGTTAGCTCAGGTTGTGTATTATCAGCTAAAATCTCGTGCTGCCGCATTACTCGGCCCGGATCCAAAGCGTTAATCATACGAACAAGTTTGAACGATGCCGAAGTCAAAGCCATCATTCAAGGAGGTGCACGACGCAATGTCGTCAGTCTCCCGGCTCCGGAAAAAAATCCGTGACCTGGAGCGTCTTCTGAAACGCCCGACCTCGGCGTCCAATGGCAAGACGATTGAGAAGAACTCGACTGCGATAGCGAGAAGAGAGCAGGAACGTGCATTACGAGCTTTAAAAGACGAGTTACGCGTCGCGGAACGGAGTGCGAAGGAAAAGAAGCTCGATAAACGGTATCACAAGGTCCGGTTCTTTGAGCGGCGGAAAGCTGCGCGGAGAGTTATTCAAGCTAGGAAAACCGTTGCTGGGCTAAGCGACGAGAGGAACGAGGAGAAAAGAAAAGTGGCAGGGGAAGAGCTTTTGTTTGCGGAGACGGAACTGGCGTATGTGGCATTATATCCTAGGGAGTGGAAGTATGTTTCACTTTATGTTCATGGAGGACTTGAGAACGTACGGAAAGGACTTGGCGAGACGGAGACAGAGAAAAAGAGGTTGGAATGGTGGGCACAGGCAGAGCGAAGGGTTAGGAGTGGGGAAGTGGATGTTGACTCGTTGATGTTTTGGCAGGGGGATAAACGACAGCAAAATTCCCGCAAGACTTCCAATCCATTTGAGGACGACAATGAAGACGACGAGCAGAACAAGCACGAGCTTGCGGAGGAGGACGAGTTTTTTGAGAAGGAATAGCGCCGAATTTGAATATGGCTTTGGTTCGCAAAAGTTTGGCTCGGTTATGTACACACAAATATGGCGTTACGAGGCGAGTTATGGTTTCTATTCTGTCCTGATGCAAACCTAATAGTCACGAACCTTGACCTTGGTTCGGATGTCAATCATATAACGATTCCACAGCTTCACGTACGCTGCAAGTGAGCAAAAACGAAACTCCGATATATTCACCCTAAAAAGCATAACATAAAGTGACTGGATTACGACAACGGATGCGGAAACAGCTACCAATTAAACGAACGAAGTTAGGAAACGCAGAAAACAACCACCAAAAATGCACGTCTATGTCAATATATACTAGGTAGGCCGCGATAGAGTACTACCAGGAACTCATGCTGCGAAATAAAGCCGGCATAATTTCCATCGGGGCCCACGGCGGCCACATTATGTACGAGTAAAAATGTACTCATGTTGCTGCTAATCAATTGCCATCGGCGTTTCCATTCGCGTTAGTATTATTGTTGTCGTTGTTGTTCTGCTCGTTTTGGTCATTACGGCGGGTGCAGTTCTGCCACGACGGCAGCCCACATCCGAAACCAACGAGGACGTAGATGAGGAAAATGATGGCGAGAATGATGAGCACAACAAGACGCTTATTCTTCCACCACATTTGACGACGCAAGGCCGTGGAGCGCTTGCGGAAAGCGAAAGCAGTCTGGTTCATATGGTCGGTCTTATCGACAAGAACATCGATGCGCTCACCGCGTTCGATGACACGTTCAATGTTCTCGGACATGATATCCTTCACTTGGTTAATTTCCTGTCGCACAACGTTCGCACGATCGGCGTCCGGGCTGTCGGCCTTGGCCATGAGCTGGCCGAGAGTGTGCGAGAAGGATGCGAGAGCGTACGGCTGGTCGCATTCGCCGACTTGCTCGGGAGAGAACGTCTCGTTGAACTTGCGCTGGACATCGATAAGATATGCAAACGGAACTCGGCGAGGGACAGTAGAAAGAGTGATAGCGAGGAAGGTGACGCCGTCAGGTACTATCTCACTGGAGGCAGTAGTAACGTAGTGAACAAGCCAGTTGTTGTGGATGTATGTGAGCTACGCATTATTAGCCCATTAATAGTAAATTCATGAAAACAGAAATCCAACACACTTTCTGGTCCTCTTCGGCAGGAATTTTTGGCAAAATAATGGCAGCGACGGCATTTGCGTTGGAGCGAAGTGGAGCGTAGTCGGCCAACACGGTGGTTCCGTGTGCCACACAAGCGTAGAGAACTATGCGGTCAGGTCACTTTTTCAATGGCACGTAAAGACATTTTGAATAAGAACTCACAGTTAGAGGCGGGCATGACTGGAGGCAGAAGAAAACAGTGGATGCGGTCTTTGCCTGTGCAGTCTGTCTGTATATACTGTAGCGTGTGTCATGCGCAGCGTGCAGGCACCTCAAGTCGACGCCGCGCTGCCGGCCGGTAGCTCGGTCTAGATAGCGCACTGCCACATGCACGGCCACATTTACAAGCCACGAACATTGAGTGCCCTAACCCCTAAATTCTGCGAATGGCCCTAGCGGTCACTTGATTAATATCGGCATTTACGTCCCAATAACATGCATGCTTAATTGAAAACAAAACAATGCAGAGATAGAGACAGCCAGCGGGCGATTTCGGGGCATTATTAGCGTCTAAATACGATATAGGAGAGTACGGACGGGCAGGAGAGAGCGCACAATACACTCATAAACCAATCATTCCATGATCCGCTACAAAAAGCTAAATTAGGCGATGCGGGGTCAGGCCACGGGACGGCCGGATTGAGTTTCGAGGTTAGTAGTATTGATAGTCTGCCATACAACCCAACAGAAGCGAGTGTCCTCGGGGCCATGAACAGCAAGCAACCGACTTAGCTTCGTCCTCACTTACCACCAACAACGCTTTTCTACCTCTCGCGCTGCTCTGCGCGACGACGAGAACAAAGACAGATTCAGTGGCTGGTGAGCAGTCCCGCGTGCTGTTCCGGTAGACCCTAACTACCACTCAACGGTCGGGATCAGGCCGCCGACGAACCAGAGCGCCCAACGACCCCACCTTCGTGCTTGCCCGCTTCGCTCCTCTTCACCGTCATCCACAACCGCTACAAAGAGTTCAAGCAGTACGCTCGTCTGGCCAACTCCGAGGAAGCAAAATGTCGGACAAGGCGTATCTGACACTACTGCTTACCGACACATACCTCCCCGGTGAGTTGATCCTACCGTCTTTCCCCACTTGCACTTTTATTTATTGATCTCTTCCAGGCGTCCTTGCTCTCGCAAAAGCTCTTCGTGATTGTGGAACTATCCATCAGCTAGCCATCCTCATCGTCCCTGATGCACTCTCGCCGTCTACAATTGCTTCTGTCGAGGTTGCTTACGATGACGTGATTCGGGTCCCGGCTATTGCGAACCCCGCTCCGGGCAATCTTTTCGCGCTCGGGCGACCCGACCTCTATGAGTCCTTTACTAAGATCTTAGCATGGAATCAGACGCAGTACAAGCGTATTGTTTACTTGGACGCCGATGTTCTTCCGCTGACAAATATCGATGATCTGTTCGATACTGATGGGCTTATTGCGGTGCGTAATAGGCCAAGCTTCCTGCTAAGTATCCAAGTATACTAATTGGGTAATAGGCCTGTCCGGACGCCGGATGGCCTGACATTTTCAACAGCGTACGTTCACTGCTTTCCAGCATGATCTCTGCATTTGTCGTACTCACAACGCGCAGGGAGTCATCGTGCTGACGCCAAGTCATTCTGACTTTCTTGGTCTTCACACTCTCGCAGAATCGGGAGAATCTTTCGATGGTACTTCTTAGTGTACTATGCACTTTTAACACTGCTAATGTACTCGACAGGAGGTGATCAAGGTCTGCTAAATGCATACTTCGGGTCCTCCTGGACTCGGCTGCCCTTTCTCTACAACGTGACTCCAACTACCGGTTACCAGTGAGTTTCTCCTTGAATTGCTATAGTGGAATTTGATGGATCTGCGGACACGGTCCACATGGTGGCGATGGTCGTGTGCCTGCCCTGACTCATTCCTGCTCTGCTCTCGTCTGTGCACCTACCCTAACCCGACATGTGTGGGATCTTTTCGAAGCAATATTGCTTCTGGCATGGGATACTGGATTTAAAGACTCGTGTCGTACTAACCTGCATCCAGATACGCACCAGCATTCTACAAGTTTTCGAGTGATGTAAAGGTCGTGCACTTTATTGGAACGCCCAAGCCATGGATGGGAGACAGACCATCAGATCCCGAGTCTATCGCAGTGCCAAAGTGGTACGGTGCGACTGGTTCCGACGTTAACAGTCGGTTGTTGAGAGAGTGGTGGGCGGTATACGACACTATTGAGGCACCCGAGTCGGTAGTCGATGAAGCTCCCATCTCCGAACAAGCGCATGAGCAGCCAGAAGCTCCAGCAGACGTCGTACTGGCTCCTCCAGCTATTCCGCGGCCAGCGACGCCTCCGCCGCCGCTCTCCTTTCAACGCTTGGCCGAATGGGATCCGTCACGCTCTTCCCCTCCGGAATTATCACAGGGAGAAGCAGTTTCTCTTCCTGAGGTTGCATATGAGAATGCGTGGGACGTTCCATATAATCCTAATACCGATACGATTTTTGTTGCCCCACCTATTGAGCGTATAAAGGAATACAGTCCACACGAATATCATACACCGCCAAGTTCACTTCCTGCACCACCACCACCACCACCTCCTCCTCCTCCTCCGCCGCCGCCTGCAGCCGAGCCAGAATATCGGGCCTCGTCCCCGTCGCCATCTGCTCCCCCTCCTCCTCATGAGAACACATACTATCAACCTCAAACTGTTTGGAATCCGCCTCATCCACCACGCGAGTCATCGCCTCCTGTGGTCTGGCATCCACCACCTCGCCTGTCAACTGAGCAGGATACAGCTCGACCCCCGCCACCTAGGACTCCGACCCCGCCTCCCCCGTCACTACCACGAGAACCATCTCCGCCACCGCCTCCAATATTTCCTTGGGAGTTACTGCCAGTGCCTCCTCCAGTTCGCGTCTTCCCGGAAGACTTAGTTCATGCGAAGCCTCCTCTTCGTGGGCCCGACCCAGCAACAGAAAATATCTCGCAGAACGAGCCGGAAGAACTGGAATTGTCGGAAATGCTGCCGGAAGAGGGTGATGATGGCGACGTTGCTGGTGAATCCGAACATGCTCCAGAGAATGGATTTGGTGAGCGCAAGGAGTTCTTTGAGGAGAATGTTGAAGAGAAGGAAGATCTTGCGGAGGAATTTAAAGAGGACGAGAAAGAAGAGGCCATGGTTGCGGCTGCGGAAGTTCCTCAAGATCCACATGCTGTACTCTCGCCACCGAATACGGCGTACTCACCTTTGAAACAGTCGCCAATTACGTCGCCTGCTCAAACTCAGCGGCCAGTTAATTCGATGGTGCCTACGAACTCATATAATGCATGGGATCGGGATCCTTATATTGTGAACTACGCGTCGCATATGTCAAACACTTTCTTCGGCGGAAAATCTGCTACTGCAAATGCGGTGACTGGTGTTTTGAGTCATCCTATGCCGATATCTCCCGCTCCATTGAGGCGAGCATCGTTCTTTGGAGCGATTGATGACGATGATGACGATGGAGAACAAGAAGAGGAGTTTGTTTGGGTATGTCCTGTTTTATTGAGTTTGTCATGTTTTCGTTTCTAATATTCGTTAGGATCCACTAAAGAAACTCGACGAGTTAGCTAGACTACCAGCACTCCTACTTGCGCGACATCTTGAAGCATCATCCATTGCTGAAGCAGATGAATCGAAAGCAGAATAAAAGTCTACAATTCATCTAGACTATAATGCCTTTCTCGAGCCACTGTAAGGTATAGAGTCCCAGGCAGGATGTACACAGGTACTTTGTATTCTCAATTTCTACCACTCCATTCTTCCACACCGTTGATATGATCCGGGAAGCATGTGTATGTACTATTAGTATTCATTTCCATTTTCGTCATAATATCATTCATAGAATAGAAAAGAACTCAAAAAGTTGTGAAGTTTGAAGAATTTGAGATATTTCTCCCATAAGTTGCATTTACTTTATTGGTTTTTTACGAATTGTCATATTTGATCGCGACTAATGCTTGCACTCTTGTGCAGCTAGTTTCCGCTCTTGTTTGAATGTGAATTTTTTTTTGATTAGTTAGTTTTTACCATCACATATAATCAATGGTGCCGCTGTGACATAGCAGGATCATTGTAGATAATACTCTACCACGCATCGACTCTGTCCAACAGCAAATTGTCAGACATCGTCAGGGGGATTGGAGGTAGGTCATATAATTGGAACATTCCGCCACGTAATCCCTAACCCACGCAATGCCATGGGTTTCACGATCAAACCAACATCGTCAACGCGACTAACACTATCTGCAGCGGACTCTGCTAAATGGACGTGCTCAACGATCAGCAGCACATTCTATCGTCCACTCTATATGAGTCGACTGCAGCCTCTGGGGGTGCCTCTCTCCTGTCGCCGATGGTCACCGCAGGTTCAGTCGCATCCGAGGCAGCATCGGCTGCAACCTCGATCTTCTCGTCCTCGAATCTCACAGATGTCGATGGCGCAGCGTCGACCGCTGCCGTCGGCGTCGCCTCCACTGCGCCGGTTATCTCTCAGTTTGCCCGAATAATGCGCAGTCTTGCGACCGTGATCGTAAAACAGACCTCCGAAGTGGACATCCCGGACCGCCGCATCGGTACTTTCGTTGCTTACCTTACATCCCCGTTTGCATTATTGTGCATGCTTATGGCCATTGTCCTCAACCGCACTGTCGTATTTGCGTCTGTCCGGCGACCGCAGACCTTGCCGGTCTATGCTCGGCTACTAATTCGCTCCGTCGCGATAGTGCAGCTCGCGCGGGCTACCGGTCCATTACTAACAGCGCTGAAGTGCTACTCGCCGACATTGGCTCAGTACATACCAAGCTACTTTGCTGTTAATACCGACGAAGAGAAGTGCCCTGGTCCAGACATTTTGTGGTATCTCTACAAAGCGTTCTGCACCGGTCACTTCGTAGAGACTTTCTCCAGTGCTTTGCAGGGGCGCGTACCGTCGCCTGATACCGGGATGACGCTGTTTGAATATTCGCTTGCATTTCAGGAAGCGCAGTCCGCTCAGCGACCGTCGGTTGAAGTGCTTGTCATATCGCTCATTTGGGCTTTGAATTATCTCACATTCCTGGTCATTTCCGTTCTTGATCTTCAAAACTATAGAGTACGTATGCCAACCCCGGTAGAACGAGTGATTGATATTAATAGTCGTGTAGCTTATTCCGTCGACGTTTTTTGGCATAATATCGCTTACATATTTCGCTGTGTCTACTTACCATGGCCGCGCCCAATACTTCCCGACAGTTTGGGTCATCGGATTCGCACCCCATCTGGCCGTGCTTTATGTTATCATTTTGTGCGGATCTATATATCTCCTAGCCTCTCTCTTTGCCGGCGGGACCTCGAACTTGCAGTCATCAGTCCGGACGGTCAATGTGTCGCTCTCAGAGGATTTTTACTCGTGCCTCCTGAAACTCGGGATATTGGTCCTGACATCTGCCGCCGATGCGACGTACATGGCCGAGGGACCCTCTTTAGTCGTCCCGGAAACGACGTGGATCGAGGCACTAGAGTTTAACCGACGAGCAGGGTTCGAATACATCAACGAGACACCGGCGGACCAAGAAGACGGATCTAGCGGCTTGCGCAAACGATTGACCTTTTCCGCTGATGCGGTCGGTGATTATAATTCTGCGTTTAATAACAGTTTTGGGGTAGCGGCTCCACGTCCTAGCAAGAAACGCCGACGCAGACATTCAACAGTGCGGCGGCATTCTTCTGGCGGACAGAATTCCATGAAAAAGTCGTCCGGGTATGACAGTCACAATGTCCGCGTCGGCGGAAACTTGAACATGCTACATGGTGCTGCGGGGAGTTCGCAGCGCAAGACTGGGAGGTTTGGGCGGTTAGTATTATTATATCGCCTACGAATGGCGTATAAATTAGCGTCATGGTGTTTCAGGTTGTGTATTAATCTGGCATGGAAGGGGGTGTTCCGGCTGAATAGGTGGTGGCGTGTACCTGTGGATCTCGCGGAAGAGGGTATAGCTAATGTATCGCGTCAGCAGGATGTTGGTGCTGCGAGTGATATACTTTCTGACGAGGATTATTATTCACTATTTTTACAGGGTGATCAGTTGCCGGAGGAAGACCCGAGTGGCGATTTTGAGCCGTCGGATGATGAAGAAGAAGCCACTGCGCTTGATAACGACGATGACGATGACGAGGGTGCGTCGAGCAGTGCGTTGACGGTCGCGTCGCAAGGAATGTTGCAGGTCGGCGCTACTAATGAGTTGTTTCCGGAATTGTCGACGTTGGATATTTCATTGTCGAGCTTGCTTTTGCCGCGCTCACAGGAAGAGAGACAGCTTGCACGAGTTATGGTCGCACATTTGTCGACAAATGAGATTGTTACGCGGTCCAAGATGGGCCAGTATGAAGATCGCCTGTATGGGAGCGCCAGCATGCATGACGACTATTCAGACGATTCTGATTCCGACAGTGTTGACGACGAAAGTGCGATTCTCGTGTCTCTTATCAACGAACGGAGGTGGACCGGCACAAGTAGTACAGGTACGTCTGGCTACGGCATGGGCGACGACAGTGACGATGGAATGACTTCATACCGCCCATCGCTATGCGTCGTTTGCCACTCTGCGCAAAGAAACATTGTGTTATGGCCATGTAGATGCCTTGCAGTCTGCGAGGAATGCAGAGTCAGCCTCGCGCTTCGGAATTTCAAGGGGTGCGTCTGTTGTCGCCGGGACGTCGTTTCGTTTTCAAGACTTTATGTTCCGTAATCTTTCTCATTTGTACTGTGTGTGTTTTGTAATTTATGGGACAGGCATTATTGGTCATACATCGTCTCCATGGCTTGATGGTTTCATCTCGATTGTATTTGGGAAAGTTGGTGTTTTTTAAAAGGATGCGTGCGTTGGGTAAACTTAAAGTTGTTTATATGCTCATACATTGGTGCTTGTATTTGAGAGCTCATATTTGGCATAATTATGAATCTTATGACTGAAGATAGTTTGAAAAAAATATGTAATTTACTTGATTGAAACGCATTGCTCCCTGCAAATTTTGAATCCAACGATAACACCGAGTAAACCCATAGCAAAGTCCAATACCGTCGAGACAATAACGACCTACTCTTACACACTTGTCACACCCGTTTCTTCTTCGCCTAGCCGCCACACTTTCAACTCTTCTGGTGTCTTCTGCGCCAATTCAGGAAGCACCTTTACAATCACCATGTCAAACAGAAAGTACAACAAATGTTTATTTGCGAATTTATTCTCAAAAGGAGATAGAAGCTCCTCGACGCCTTGTAATGCATCATCACCTAAAATCTGTTTCCGTACACGTACGGGCACGACGCGCAGGATATTGCCATGCACGCGTTTGAGGATCGCGCGTTTTTCGGCCTGGCTAGGATAGGGTCGTGGTTCAGCCATCGGGCCGTTGTCGGGGAACAGGGTGTGTCGCGAGAGGGCAAGCACGCTGCATGCGAATTGCGAGGTCATGATGTACTTGTGGAAGAAATGCGAGAGAAGACGGTCTATTAGACTGCCAGGAGGTAATGACACGAGGGGAAGTGCGAGGAGTTCAATCGTCGACATGAGCCATGGCTGTCGCGCGGGTAGGTTCAGAAGACGGGCGGCGGTGGGAAAGAGCGCAATCGTGAGGAGAGAGGAGTTTGGTGAGTTTGGTGGCTTACCGGGTTGATGCGCAGCAGAGGGTGTTGATCTTGCGAACGAGATGAGGAACACAATCCCAGCTTGCATCAGCGAAAAAAATGACATGACCGACGTAATAAACGACCGCGCCGAGCCGATAATATTAGCTGGTTTTGGCGAGGGGACCGATGTCTTCTGTGACAAGATCACTTCTGGCTCTATAACCGCATCGGGACTGCCTATCAGGCTCTTTTCGATAACTTTGGAAATGATTTCGTGTACCATGAATGGCTCGCTCAGCTTGTCAATTGTCTTCCAGAGGACAACGTCTGCCAGTAACGACCGTAGAAGAGTTCTCTCCGTTGCTGATCCCAAATCCTCTGATGGTAACAGGACAGCTAACACTCCTTTTGACAGAACCGCCAAAAACTTCCTCTCGACGGCATCTGCTGGCGAGGACGTACCAGACCATTGCTCCGCAACGTCAGTAGGAGGAACTAACGCCGGATGTGGCTGGAGGGCATGAAACATGTCCTCAAACGACCTTCCCGCGGCATATGCGGTGCCAACTTTCTGCCTCGCCAGTCTGAAATCGCGCAAGTGTGCGTCGAGAACAAGCGGTACGTCATCCAACAACAGCATTTCCAATTCAACCTTCCGCAGCCGTTCCTCGAGTGAGCGGGTTACATGTGCAATAACATGCACCACTTCGTATACAAACGCACGGTCCGCGACGTCGTCGTCTGCGATACGAGTATACCACCCTTGCACGAACTGACGAAGGATCAGAGCGATGAACCCATAGAGCTCTTTATCAATGTCCGGAAAAGACGTCAATGCAGGTAATGTCGCATCCAGAGGTTTCTGGAGTGCTGATGTAGGCACGAGGGTATTTCGAATAAGCGTCGTGGTGGCGTCGTCTGCTGTCGACGGCGGAACAGGCGTTGAAGATCCGCCTGGGATGCTTACTCCTGGAGTGTTGGCGCCGGCCATACTCGACAAGCCCGCAGTGCTAGTACCGTTTACGGTACTGCCATGTCGCCGAGTGTTCGACATATACGGTGCTGTGAGAGTTGCCTGTCGATGACCCTGCAGTGGACAATCGGGCTCGAATATCGGTACCACGAAAGCCGCGCTGGCATTAGGGTTTCGAGTTTCGTGATATCGCGGCGTGTTTTGGTGGTTGACATCTCGAAAATCGCATTTTGAACTCGCCTAGAGCAGGAAAAAGTCAATTTTTTTGTGGGTTAGGCTAAACAGACGTCGACGCGTCCCAACGCGTGGAGTGCGGGCGCGTTAGAACTGCAGACAAACGACAAACATATATGTTGCGACAGGGAATAAGTCGCGGGCCATAGCGACTGAACTATTAAAGAGTACAGGTTTGCAATGCATGATGTAAGTACGACGTCGCCGAAGCACTTATGGACGACAGCAAAATGTCACCGAGTTCTTCGCCCGCTTAGTTCAAAGCTCCAGTCCTTGCGTAATCTGATTGCATCGCATCCATCTCTAGTGAATAATGCCGGAGACATTGGGAATGCTTCATTTAGTGCCGAGAATAGTTCAGAACAAGCTACAGTGTGGGAGAAACATGGTCGGGCGCATTCAGGAAATATAAGAAAGTATGCAGTAAAATCATCTCAATCGCAATCGAAATCGTTGTCGCAGCGTTCGCGAGTCCACCACCCGGCTCAGGAATCCAACAGATCTGGTCATTATTGTGTTGACAATCTACTGCTATCTCTGCGTGACAAAACGCCTCCAGACGTTTACACAGCGTATCGCTCTATTTTCCACGCTTTTCACCACTTTCTGTTGCAGACGTATGAACGTCCTGCAACGCTTGCTCAGAAGTCTGCTATAGAGTTGGGAAAATGCGTCGTGTATACTCTGGGCAGCGTGTCGGAAGATGATTGGTATGACGGTATGGAGGTTTTGAAATATTATAAACGATACATCGCGATTGGACACGGAATCTCGCTTGTTGCTCGGGAAGCGGAGATCTGTAAAGATTTGCTGCCGGTTTTGATAGTAGACTGTGCTGAGATGGAATCATTTGACATGGTGTGTATTTCCACGATCGGAATTGCTGGTTTCATGCTAATCGGTCATCAGGGGTTATTACTTTTGAGGAGTCTTCTTGAGGTTACCCCGATTGATGATATTCTCGTTAACTTTGACATACTTTGCAAGCTCAGCGGATTAGTAAAGAGTTCGCCATACATCCTGCTACAGTATATTATGACGAATTTAACCGTGACGCAAATTACACATCCAAGCTTTCTCGAGATTATCAACCGTCTGGTAGTCAATCCGCTCTACGATACCTATAGCAAGGACGTCAGACTCCGTAACGCACTATGCCACATTTTCGCAACTAGCCGCCGTGCAGTTCGCAAACCAAGCCATCCACGGTTCAAAGAGGTCGACACAGCAATCCTTAGCGTCGCAAGCATTATCTGTCGCCACCCAAACACGTTCGACCTATCATTCATCACAAGAGTGATCAACACAATCGGACCAGCTAAGACACGATTCACGGGCGTGTGGCAGTTACTTTGCATCCATCAGTTCTACTTGGGACACATTAACCAGGAATTCGTGCAATATTTCAACGCACCGACGACAACGCCGTCCGCGAGCTTCAGGATTCGCTCGAAACTCCGTGTCGCGTTGCTTGATATCTATACAGATTTTGAAGAGCAAGTTAAACCTATTATTGAGAGTCTTGTGGAAAATGTGCCGAAGTTCTCGGTCGCGTTGGCAACGCTGTTTGCTGCAAAATTTAGGCATGAGGAGGTATTGCGATGGCGGGGAGATATAGAGAGGTCGGCGATGGGGTTGGATAGCGGTTTGAGAACGAAGAATTGGGTGTACGATGAGAGTCTGGAAGAGTGGGTTGAGGCGCAAGAGGGTAGCGGTCGGCCGTTTACTTTGGTTTCTGATGACGATAGCGAACGTGAATCGGCAGGGCATGTCAGTGATCCCATCACTGCTATAGAAGCACAGGATGAACTGGAAATCACTGACGACGAGCAATCAATACAGTCGTCTGACGGTCAGAATGCATCGAGCCAAGGCCATTCTCCGGCGACATCCCACGATGACTCTAAGTCTACGATCCCGACTTCACCAGTCACAGTCACAGTCACAGTCGCCCGTCCATCGGGAGCATCAAGCCTACTATCCATGTTTCCGCCGCCATCGTCAGTCGTCAAGTTGACCCCGAGGTCAAATCGACGGATTCGTGATAAATATTTTAGGCTGCTCTCCACGCCAGCGACTTCGAGCTCTAGCGTTCGTCGGCCAAAGCCGAATTGGTTTTCGAAAAGAATGTTATCCGACGATGGAGAGACTGAATGTCAAGATGGCTTTGACGAATTTGAGAACGCGTCTCCGTTGCAGGGGCGGAGGAGACTTGCGTCGTTGGGCCAGGGCGGCATAGCGAAGAAGTCTAGACAATGCGTGACGTCCAATCTGATTAGAGAAGTCAGCAAACCTTGCTCCCGCCAAAATTCGCCGGAATTTGGTGACGAAGTTGACGAGCTATCTCTGACAGTGACGCTAGATCGAGGGCCATTAGGAGATGTGACCAACGTTAGCCGCGATCCGGTCGAGAAGACCGCGGACTATACCAGTTCAAATGTGCGCAAAAGAAATGGAAGCTTTAGAGGCAGAAAATTGCCTGGTGGGCACCAAATTAAGGGCGAAGACGAGGATCAGGATGAGCTCTCTGCAGTATAAGGCGATTTTGGTCGGAGTTGTTTGTTGCATGGAGTCAACGTTGCCCTTGTGCTCAGTGTTAATTGTGGATGTCTTAAAAATAGACATACACCTGTTCGTGCCACGTGTCGAACAATTGTTTTTGATGACTTATCGATTTGTGAATACACGTCAATGAAGGGGACTGACGACTACAACACGTAATTGCGATGTGACAGCATTGAAAAACGGGACTTCAAAGGGCAAGTAAGTTTGAAGACCCGTACATGCCGCGCGGAGCCACGGTATCTTTCGGATCTGGATGGATCCGGGGAAACGCTGTGGATGATTAAGACGCCGACTAATGCAAGCACGAAATGAAAATTTGCTTGGTAAATAAGAAGCAAGTCTGGTTAGATTACGCAAAATGATGAAATTATTTCAAACAGGGATGAGCCGCCGTGATATCAGAGAGTCGAGCATAGGTTCAGCTCGGATCGAGAGGTCCTGACGCTCGGCTTCAATCCGCCATATTGTGACATCCGCCGGTAATAACCGGAAGCGTCCGACCCAGCACCCATAAGTTTGTATAGACAGCAGTAGAGAAGCTTTGCGTCTCATTGGTGGTTAATTACGACTACAGAGGAGAACAATCACATAATGATTAACTCAAGAAAAGTGGCAGGCAGGGCGGACCCGAGCGTGACTTCTCGGGCAGCGCCATTCCGATGCAGCAGGCAAGGTCATTTACGACCTCAACGATTGTGGAGTAGGTGCCAGCCGGTGTCAGTATACAAAATGAAAATGATAAACAATACGAATATCAATCTATGCGAAATCGGCAGACTGATATCTTCGATCAGATCTGTGTTGCTCGAGAACGTGCGACAAGTAGGCATCATTGGTGCATGTGTCGACGACATTGGCTTGTGAAGCGTGATCGGGTAGTGAGAGACTCGTGGGGGCTCTGGCGGGCCAGTCAGGAGGACCCGTCCACGTTGAAGCGCGGCGCCCACGCTTACGGCCTGCACTCGCCCGCGCCAGTCTCCATATATTCATATCCCGCCCTCGAATCCTCTCTTCTCCTCTCAATCTCCACCATCCAATTGCTCTGCTTCACAATAATTTTCTATCTAATAAATGACAATGACATCTTCTCTCGACCAGCTCAAGGCCTCCGGTACTGTCGTCGTCACCGACTCCGGCGAGTTTGAGTGTAAGTTCTGTCACTTACGATCCGCATGAATCGATCTTCGCCAATGCTAACTTTCGCCACAGCCATCGCTAAATACAAGCCCCAGGATGCTACCACCAATCCGTCCTTGATTCTTGCCGCTGCGAAGAAGGCTGAGTACGCCAAGCTCATTGACGTCGCTGTCGAGTACGGCAAGGCCCACGGTGCCACACCCGCTGAGAAGGCTTCTGAGGCCCTCGATCGTCTTCTCGTCGAGTTCGGCAAGGAGATTTTGAAGATCGTCCCCGGTCGTGTTTCCACTGAGGTTGATGCCCGTCTCTCCTTTGACAAGGAAGGCACCATCAAGAAAGCCCTCAAAATCATTGACCTCTACAAGTCCATTGGAATCCCATCCGACCGCATTCTCATCAAGATCGCTTCCACTTACGAGGGTATCCAGGCCGCCCGTGAGCTCGAGTCCAAATATAACATCCACACTAACCTGACTCTCCTTTTCTCTTTCGTCCAGGCCGTTGCCGCCGCTGAGGCCAACGCCACCCTTATCTCCCCGTTCGTTGGCCGTATCCTTGACTGGTACAAGGCTTCGACCGGCAAGACCTACACTGGCGGCGACGACCCCGGTGTTCTGTCTGTCCAGAAGATCTTCAACTACTACAAGAAGTTTGGCTACAACACTATCGTTATGGGTGCCTCTTTCCGTAACACTGGTGAGATCAAGGAGCTCGCTGGCGTTGACTTCCTTACCATCGCCCCCGCCCTACTTGAGGAGCTCTACAACTCCCACGACCCTGTCCCCAAGAAGCTGGATGCCAGTCTTGCGAGCACCTTCGATTTTGAGAAGGTCTCATTTATCGATGATGAAGCTCTTTTCCGATTCGAGCTCAACGAGGACCAGATGGCTACTGAGAAGCTTTCGTAAGTTCTCATTGTTCCCGTTGATCTAGTATATTGGGTATAATTTATTAACCATCATTAGTGAGGGTATTCGAAAGTTTGCTGCTGATGCCAGCACTCTCCTCGCTGTCTTGGAGAAGAAGGTCCAGGAGTAAGCACGTCGTTCAGCCGTTTTCGTTCTCCACGCACCTTCCACAGTCCATATACGAAAATCATCAATCATTATCTGATGTAGTACAAAGCAAGACAATGTCTATGCTCTAAAATACTAAAAGACAAGAACTATGCAAGCGGGGTGTATGTTGGTTATGTATAACAATAATAGTAATGAAGCATCGGCGATTCGTAATTCGATGCATAGTTAGTTGACATTGAGCGTTCCCGATTGCGATCTCTTTTGTCAATTGGAGGTGTACAAGCTCTTAAATGCCACGTAGCTTCGATAATTCGATTAGAGCCACGGAGATCTTGTTTTGCTTTTCATTATTTTAAACTATTTGAGATATTAGATTTGTGGTGATTCCGCGTTTACCTACCCATCTATGACGTAACCATATTTTGAGTTGGTTTCTGCCGCTAATCAGTTAAACCGGGGACAATATTGAAAGTAGAATGCGACTGTAAATGTTGAACAGTCGTATGGACGGATGCGCGCTTATCCTCGACCATAATAATTATCAGGCATTGGTGGTCTGTTCCTGCCGAACTGATTGACTGACAATGTACGGCTACGTCGGAGCTCACCTTCATGAGCCGCCAGTTGCCGTGACCAATGCCTGGTTTCAAGCATGCTACCTGGCACGGTAGCAACAAGAAATTCATCTCTGGACGCCGAGAGCAACCAATTTATCTGCGACTTGTGCTTGTGCTCACAAAAGGTAGTAAATTGCTGCAAATAGAGTAATAGTCGACGAGTATCATTGGAATATAGTTTATTTGCCGACCCGTCGTGCATTTCTGCCGGTTCGGGTCAGACGTGACCGACTACATAATACCAGCAATCGCCTGTGACGTCAGGTGCAATTCACTTACGATTGATAAACCTTCAGTCTTTATGCGCATCTGCTCATTGTAAAGGCTCGGATTTCCATAATCTGTGTCGTGTACCTGATATACAACAGCTGCGATTGCCAGCATCAGTTTGCGAACGATGGCGCTTCCGCTGCTCGGTCGCCTGAAGCAGCGAGAATGGCTACCGCTCATATTCGGTCTGTGCCTAGTAATTCTTGAGTCTTTCCTGCGATTCATCACGTCTTGTCTGCCGTCACCGGTCATCGCGCTATTTGAAAATGTTACGAGGCGGATGTATGGCATATTCGTGCCTGCCGCGACAAAGGAAAGGACGATCGTCCAGGAAATTTGCAGTGCGGCGGGATTCGTGGACATTTGTGAGCTGTACGGATATAATGTCGAGGAACATATCGTCAAGACCACGGATGGGTATTTGTTGGGTGTGCATCGAATTTACCAGTCCAAGCGCGAGGTGGCGGATAACATCTATCCAAAGGGAAAGCCGGTTGTGTATTTGCACCACGGATTGCTGATGAATAGTGAAGTGTGGGTCTGTCTTACTGATCCGAAACGGTGTTTACCGTTTTTACTGGTTGAGCGCGGTTACGACGTTTGGGTGCGTCCACGGGCCTACGGTGGTTTGGACTTTCTGCTAATGTTCATGCCAGTTCGGAAACAATCGTGGTAACAAGTACTCCAAGAAGCACCTCTTCCTCCAATCGACAGACAACGCGTTCTGGAACTTCTCCATGGACGAATTCGCACTCTACGACATTCCTGACACAATCGACTACATCCTCTCGACCACTTGCCAGAAATCTCTCGCATACATTGGCTTTTCGCAAGGCAGTGCCCAGGCGTTCGCAGCGCTGAGTTTGCATCCAGCGTTGAACGACAAGGTGAAGGTGTTTGTTGCGCTCGCGCCCGCGATGGCGCCGGGAGGACTCAGTATTGGTATTGTCGACGCACTGATCAAAGCTTCGCCAACGCTTATGTATGTCTTCTTCGGGCGCAAGGCGATTTTGTCGAGTGCCATATTTTGGCAGAGCATAATGTGTAAGGTGTCTACGTGTTCATTGTTACTTTTTCGGCGCGGCTGACTGGCTAGATCCACCATTGTTTGTTCGACTAATCGACAGATCGCTAATTTTCCTCTTCAACTGGCATGGCAAGCACATTTCGTTCCACCAGAAAGTCGCTGCCTATGCCCACCTGTATTCGTTCGCGTCCGTCAAGACTGTGGTGCACTGGTTTCAAATCATGCGCCACTCCTGTTTCCAGATGTTTGACGACGAGCCAAGCTCTCCTATCCGACTATATGGCCAGGCGTATTACAAAGTGGCCCAATTTCCGACTCGGAATATTCGAAGCCCGATCTATTTGTTGTATGGCACCACGGACTCGTTAGTTGATATTGATGTCATGCTGAACGAGTTGCCGTCGCATGCGGTCGCGATACCTGTTGAAGATCATGAGCATTTGGATATTATCTGGGGAAGAGACGTGCAGCAGATGGTTATGCCGCATGTGTTGAAAGTGCTGGAGAAGTACTTCTCCGTGCCCGTAAGTCGGCGACCCGCGTTGGAGAACCTCAAGTTGCCGGTGAATAGCGTGACGGAGCAACAATCGAAGACGCCGTCGTCTTCTTCCTCATCGACGTGTATCGACGACGAAAACGTCAAGGCTCGGATACGACGAGCTCAAGAACAAACAGATAACGCTGTCGACAAGCACGGGATTCTCGATTCAGAAACAAATAATTCCGATCGCGATTTCGACGACGGCGTCGATGACGATGAGGTTGCCGCAGACGAACAACGCACAAGTCGGTCGTCCTCTCCGCAATCGTTCCGCACAGTCAAATCATCGTCACAATCACCCGGGGGAGCGAGCCGGAGATCAATGTCGCAGTCTCCACCACCAAAGAGAATCACGTTTGCGTCGGGCGGGGGACACTTTGCCAGCGATGGAATCCGGCTCGGCAGCGCGGGCCCAGTGACGGGTGTCAGCATTCCCGGCATGGTCGTCATCCGCGGCCGGGACGACAGCGCCGGTACGGCCGCTGGCTCCGCCACAGGAGGGCCGACGAGTACGAGTGCGAATGCAAGTTGGAACAAGTCGCAGCTCGGCATAACCATGGAGCGTACGACCGAGCTTGTTGCGAACGCGTTCCGCAAGCCAGGGCGAACTCTTTTTGGCGAACACAAGGAGACTTGACTTTCTGTGTCGTGTGCGGAATGCGCTTGCGTGGAATGTGGGACTTAGGATTTGATTTGGTCCGGAGGGCATGGCGTTTTTTTCTTTCTTCTGGTTTCGTATTTAGATGCAGATTTGGCGAGCATGTGAGTTCAAAATAAGTTAGTTGCGTGTTTTCGGTCTTGCAGAAGCAGACAAATAGGAAACGAACCCTGCGATAATCACTGCGATTGAAATGGGCTGGAGTAAAAATAGACAGACCGGAAACGACCGAAGATCTTCTGGCTGGTACATTGGCTACCGGCCGCGGGGCACGACTGGGGCAATTGAAGCTTTTAATTTTAAGACGAAGCGTACGTAAGCCCAGCCGGCCAGCATTGCCGTGGGTGGGTGGGCAATGCAGGACAATAATCACCTTGCGCTTGTATAACCCAGTTGTTGTGGGACCGGCCGGTCAAGACAAAGCCTGCTTGCTGCGGCTACCAATGACGCAAACCCAACGCATCCGCCTCAGCACGTACCACTCTCGGCTCAACCATCCGGCTTTTGTAGATACTTATTTCAGACTGTTGCTACGTACGCATGCATGGTGTGTCACTTGTAAATCTTTTTTTTTTTTTTAGCACAAGAAACACATGTCGAATTCGCCGTGGGGTCCGAGCTGTGCTTCGACTTGAATCGACATGGCAGAAACCCACCCGTTTGAAATTAGCAACCGTACGCGTCATGCCGGAGACATAATAATTTTGTGGCTCGGTGTCCATTGTTTTGACGGCAAGTTCGCAGATGTTGCTGGGCTGAAGTGATGGTGCGGGACTTGGGTGTCTTGAGATATCCAGCCCTGATATTCAAATGAGGCATGTAGTTATATAGAGCACATTACCAATACCGTCTCATAGCACGTCCCACAAAACAAACGGTTACAAGCAGCAGATGTAAATATACGTTTACTCACAAAAACAAAAACCACCTAAAAGTACAAAAATCGATCGCCATTTTCGCCGATTAAAAAAAAAACTCCATTTGTCTAAATTCCCACGCTCACCGTTTACAAAAACCACAGCATGCCAAAAAGAAAAATAGAGTCACAGCAAACTGTTGCACTGGCCACTCTCGACGTGGGCCGAGATCCAGTCGTCCACATTTTCAAACTCCATCAAACAAGCCTTGCACTTGCCTCCCGCGCCCTGCCGTTCCTTCTTCTTCGTGCCGGCGGGATACTCAAAGTGCATGGCCTTCAAGTGATTCTTATACGTGTCGCACCGCGAGAATCCGCCAGATGGATGGCACCGCGGGTCGGCGGCGTGGAATGGACAGCAAAACGGCGCATCGCCCTGATGCGACTTTTGGTGGCGTAGAAGATCGTTAGGGCGCGAGAAGCCACGGCCGCAGACCGTGCACGAGTGGGGCCTGGACGCGTAGGATAAGTGGGTCGCGCAGTGTGCCGCGAGGTTGGAATACCACCCGTTACACTCGAGGCATTGCTGCTTTCGCGAACGAGTCCGCTGCGGCCCGCCAGCTCGGGGTAGTGGCGGATGCTGTTGCTGTGCGGGAAGCAGGCGGTGTTGCAGTGACGGATGCGTGTTGTAGTTCGGGTTGGGGGGAACAGGGTGGAGCACGTGTGCAGGGCCGCCAGCCAAACTCGACGTTATCGTGTAGTTTGGCCCGTGGTCGGTATTCGATGACGAGCTGTCGTTGTCGTCTTCGTCGTCGTCCTCAGCTTCGCCAGAGCGCGACCGGGTACTGCTGCGTCGGTATCGGTCCAAGTCACCAGGATACCTGGCGAACGCGGCCGCGCCGAGCAAGAGCGAGTTAATACTGCTCATGCCGCTGCTGCTGTTCGTGGCGTAGCCGTTCGAACCCGAGCTTAAGCTCGTCGGCGTCGAGCCGGCCGAACTGGATCCGGCTGTAGAGCTTGACGACGCGGCCGATTCTGGGGGCGGATTCGGGTTCGTCAGACGCGCGATGCTCATGGGGTCGTTCGGCCCGGTCGGGATGTAGTTTATGCCCGGGACCGACGGGACCGACGGGACCGAGTCTCGGAGCTGGTCGGACTCGGGCTTGTTTCCCACAAAACTCCAGTCGGTGGCAAGACCGGGGAACAACCGCTCGATGCCACCGATAGCCATAAACCGGTGAACCAACGGGTCACCAGACTCGGGAATGGCAGGACGTCCGCGATGGGTTGACGGACCAGCGAGGCTGAAGCCACCGCCGCCGCCGTCGTCGTCGCCGTCGCCGTTGACTGGCTCGAGCGGCGGCGAGGGGGGACGCTCGTGAAGGATGAGGGCCGAAGGGCTTGCCACGGATGTTGTGGCGGCAGCAAGAGCAGGGATGTGGATAGGGCCTGGCTTGCCCGCTGCGACGCCGGCGAGCGGAGCTGAGACTTCGTCTGCGGTGACTGCGGTCGCGGTTGATAACGACACGCTAGGGCCAAACAGTGGCACGCCGGAGCGCATGAGACTGTTAAACACGTTCAAGGCTTCGACCGAGTCTAGCGGGCCCTGGAAGCCGTGGTGCATGAGAACTTGTTGCCCGAACGGCGTCATGTATCTGTTAGTCGCAGTGGCGGCCGATTCGGTGGCCGCGAGACGGAGCGGCGCCCATTCTTCGCCAGACGATTGCTTGGTCGTCGTAGGGACTTGCTGTGGAGACGATGACATTGACGGGCATTCTTGGCCAAAATTGAGATACGACGGCGTGGCGGCTTCAGGCTGTTCGTCAAAAAATTTGGCAAGCGCGTCAATGTCAAGCTCGTCATTGTCGGAATCTGGTTCTAAGATGGGCAGGTCGGCAAATTTGTCGACTGAGGCAAGATCGAGTTCCGGCTCTGGATCTACGTCTGCAGCGCGGCGATCAGCCTTGTCCGATGAGATGGCCATAGGTAAAAAGCTACTCATCGGGTCGGGCACACGGGCCGAGGCCGCCCGAGGCGCCGGAGCCACTGGCCACTGCGACGGACCCGCCGGAGGCATGGCCGGAGCCGGCGCGGGAGCAGTAGGAGGTGTGAAGATGGACGCAGACACAGACGCATCGGGCTCAACTTTGACAGACACAGGAGCATCGGGCTCGACCTTAATCTTGACCTCGTCCACTTTCGGCGACAAATCTCCCGTCACACCCGTTCTCGACAACGTCGACGTCACGGCGAGCACGACAGCCTCGCCTTGGGCACGCAGCCGACCGTATTTGTAGGCGCACATCTGAGCGGTCCGGTGGAGGATGGCGACAAAGTCGCTGAAACCGGGTTTCTTCTTGCCCTTTCGGGCGTCTTGCTGTCGAAAACCGGGGTCACCGGACTTGCTGTCCAGTGGTTCAGGGCAAAACCTGCTACTTGGAACGAGAGAACGCAGTTGGTGGCCAAACGCCGGCCGTTTGTATTGGCGGGACACGTCCTCGTCGAGCTCGACCGACTGCTTTTCTAGGTCTCGTAAAAATTCAGTATTTGTTGTTGCCAAAAAGCAGCATTTTGTTAAAAATACCCACCTCCCATGTCGCGACTAATACTCAGCGACTTGACTTTATCGACAAGGCCGTCGTCGGTCAGTGTGGTGCCAGTTATGGACGTGGCATTCGTGGACGTCCGGCTCAAGATGTCCGGTTCGCCGCCGCCGCCGCCGCCGCCGCCATCATCTGGCTGGCACATTTTACGCACGAGCTTCTTGACGGCACGTCCAGGACACCTGTTGCCTGGGCAGTCGTATGCGTAGGATCGTCTTGTGTAGCCTGGGAGTCGTTAGCAGATGGTGAGGACGCCAATGGCACGGACAAGCACAAGCAGCGCTGCGCACCTTTTTCGCCGACTTCGCTGTCGACCTGGCTCAAAGCGCCATCGTCGTGGTTGTCGGAATTGTTCGGATGAGATACGCGGACGGCGGCCATCATGTCGTGGAGGATGCGGATGCCTTCTTCAGCGGTGCGGTCGGAGCGAGGAGCGTTTGCGGTGCGTCCGTCGTTGGTGCGGGCGCTGTCAGCGGCGGTCATTATCGGAGGAAAAAAAGAGTTATTTTGCGGAGTCAGCCGTGCGCGGCTCAGCTTACAAGTGGTGGCAGACTCGACCGACTGTGGGCAGCGGGGCCGGGTTTCAAGCAAGAGAGCGCAAGAAGGAGACGACGAAGAAGAAGAAGATGATGATGAGAAGAGAAGAGGGCCACTGGCGGGTAGATAGCGGCTGGCTGTGAGCGTGAGGTGGGTGGTGATGGCGGAGCGACTGATCGCAGATTTACGATAAATGCAAGAAAAGGACGACGACGAGCGAGCGACTCACCGTCAGTCACGGTCCACGGTACGCGGTACACGGTACACGGTACGCGGTCAGTGTGTTCGTTTTGGTCTGGCCTCGCCCGCTTCGCCAACCGGCGCACTCCGGTGCGTTCTGCGTTCTGCGCTCTGCGCTCCGGCAATCCGGCAACCGGCGCCACGCGACTACACGGCGACACAATCCCGTGCATTAGGCCGCGCGTTCGGCCTCTCGCTCACCCTGACAGCGCCCCCGGGGCACATCGAATGGATCCCCGCTGTTCTGGCCACGTCCGCACCCGCCGCCGCACTGGGCCCACGTAGGCGGATCGGCAGCGCCGGCACCAAGGGTTCACCGCGTGTCCAGCACCACAACAGCAGCAGCAGCAGCAGCAACTACACAGTTTGCCGACGCACGGCTGCATTCGAGCCCCAGCGAAAACGGAGTTAGCGCAGCCAAGGCGACGCGCCGACAACGACGACGGGCGACGGCGACCATGACGCGTCATCACCCTGGCGCTGGCAACTCAGTCCGCTGCCAACCCAAACGCACGCACGCACGCACGCTCTTCTACTACTACTACTACTACCGAGCTGTCGTAGTTCCTGAAACAGCTACTTAGGGCTCGGCAAAGACGACCCGCGCTTGCTTTGTGCGGAATTGCATCAGTCGCATTGGTATGCCGTTATGCGTCTGCTCCGGCGTCGCACTAGCGAGACACACATAAAAGAAACCCGGCATGCCAAGCTGCCGGGGCTCCGGTAACCTTATTTGCCCCGTGGGTCAATACGCATACATCCACGGTCCGAACCGCCGCATCTGGCATTTTCGCCCTTCCACACATATTATATTTCTGACATATATGATCTTTCACATATATGTAATGCCGGCCGTCCTCGATCCTCCAGTCGGGATGCCTATTGCACGTCCTTGTCCTCTGATAAATCCAGCCATCCATCGCACCCTAGCTGCCTGCTCGTGGCCTGTCCGAGAACTTCGAGCCCGGGCGCGCTCTCGTCTCGCCCCGACGGCGTTAAAACTTGTCCACTCCACACTTCACAGGCAATTATTAACTCACGTCGCGGCCCCCTTCCGCCTTCTCCTCTTCTCTCGTCCGTCTATTCATAGCGCTCTCTGCAATCCCCGCTGCACAGCCCAAACCTTCCTCCGGTTCCGCGAAAACCCAATGTGATCGTCGTCCAGCAAACCAAAAACCCCGTCCTGCGTTCCTTCCATTCCCCCCACGTCGCGACATAATTATACGTCTTAGTCCACAAACGAAAAAAAAAAAAAAGAAAACGCGACGGTGGAAAGCGCGTTCGGTCTTGGCTCTTGCCGACAGCCGAGACCTGCTCGCTTAGCTAGCTGGCGCCTGGCGGGGCATGCCCTAGCCGTCCCCACAGCAGCCGTAGCCCTGGCAACTGCTCGATCGAGTCCGTTAGACATGGGTGGCTTGGCCGTGCATTATCTACCTGTCGACATAAACCTAGTCGCCGGCCTCGGCTACGGTATCCACCATTTTCGCCCAACTGAGACTGACATCGCTGTCCATTGTGCGAATTATCGCCGTCCCGAAATCGTCTCTTCACCATAACCGTAATTGCTATCATTACTATCACTATAAAAAAACCAAACGACAATCAATTAACAATCACATTCTCACTCAACACCTTCCGCGGACTCCCACCGCCGCTGCCGCCCACTTTGTCCAGCGCGTCAGCCACCACCCTCAAGCTCCTCTCCGCCTCATTCACCCGCTCTCGCAAAACCTTCATCTCCTCCCTGCGAACAAGTAGCCTCTTCGCCCGAATCTCTCCGTCTTCCTCGTCCTTCTTCCGCAGCCGCCCCCGCAGCCCATCCCGCTCGGCTTCGACTTGCTCCATCTTTCGACGCAGGCTCGCGCTCTCGTCCTCCGCAATCCCAATCCGCTTCGCTACATTCTCCACTTCCCGCTCCAGACCGACCTTCTCACTCTCCAGCTTCTCCCGCGCCTCGTTTTCCTGCTTCAATTCCGCCCGCAGCACAATTATTTCCGCTTCCTTCTTCTTGACGATCCCTTCAAACCTGCCCGTCGTTTGCGTCAGGCTCACGATCTTGTCACGCAGTTCCTGGTTTTCTCGCACGGCTGCCTGCATCTGTCTGTTGCTGCTCTCGAACCGCAGTTTCTAAGTCCATCTTTGTCAGGGACCCAATAATCAAATTTTACAACAATTAACCTTACCGCCTGTTCTAACCGGCTCTCGACCTCACTGTCAGACTTCTTCAACTGCTCTTCAACACCAATCAGCTGCCTCTCGCGCTGACTGACAATCGTCTTGAGCAGTCGAATTTCCTGATTCCTGCGCGTGACCCTTTGCGTTAGCTTTTGCTCCCATGGCGCGGCGCCCGACGACATATGCTCAAACTCACAATTGCTCCATCTCGCCGCGAATCTTGCCCTCCTTGTCGTCTTTCGCGCTCAAATCCGCAACAAGGGCCTCCATCCGCTTATCCAATCCACTCTTCTCTCCCTCCAGCCGCCCGATAATCCTCGCCCCTTTCTCCAACTCCCCGCGCCACATCTCAATCTCCTTGTCTGCCTTGCGTTTCGCATCAAGCAACTCCTCGCACTGCGCTTCCAGCTTGTCCAAGTCGTCCAGCGCACCACCAAGTTGCTCCTCCAAATCCGCCTCCCGCTTCTGCGACCGTCGCAGTATCTCTTGGTTATCAATCGCAAGCGCACGCTCGCTCTCAAGCGTCTCCTGAACTTTCTTCATCTCCGTCTCAAACTTGCGTGCACGTTCCCGAGCTTTTTGGCTCTCGCTTTCAGAATCGGCGAGTTGGGCGACAACCTTACGGTATTCCCCATCCCGTGCCATGCTCTGCACTGTTTCGCGTTGAGCTATGAGCAACGGCTGCATCTTGACGTACATCTTCCACCACGGATTATCAGTCTGCGAAGCGACAATATTCCGCGATATAACTTGCACAGCTTCAGCGCGGTACAAGCGTTTATTTATTTTCCGTCTCTGTAAGAACCCTCGAGCCTGACTCTGAATCAATGTAATCACACTCCCGACCAATTTCTCCCGCCGATCTTCCAGCTCCGCCAATATACCGGCTCGGAAAAACACTTTGGTGACACCGACCCTATATGCGCTCTTGTCAAGCTTCAACGCATCGAGGATGAGCGAGCACGCCCGTTGACCGTCGACATACCCCGTCGATGCCGCCTTCGCAAGTTGTGTCCCTCTCGCGTCCGCTCCCTGTGTAACAAGAATGCCGTACCGCTGTCTAAACTCCGCGAACGAAAGTCGATTTGGGAATCCAGTTCTAGCGATCCGAATGCCCTCCAACACACCATTACATCGCAATTGATCGAGCACGAGCACGTTATCCATCCTCTTCGGCCGCTTCTCGTGGTTCGGTAGAATACACCTCACGAAATGCGGGCGCGTGGAATTCAATTGCGCCATCAGCGAAGTAAGCTGCTCCTTATGTCTCTGCGCGACCGTACGGAATAATCCTTTCCTCTTCCTCGTCGCGCCATCCCCTTCTGCGTCGTCCGCAAATAGCTGCGCGACATGAGGTTGGCTGGAAAGTGACAGCAAATGTGTGATATTATCGTTCAGCGGGTCCTTGTTTTTCTCGAGCCAGCCTTCGGTCGAGTAGTCAACTTCTGCCGCGTAGTGCGTCAGTCGAAAGCCTTGCTTGAATAGCGACGGCTTATATTTGTCAGATTTCTTAGCCCAGAGCGCGTGCAGCTTCTCTGTGAATGATTTATCCGTCGCCCGAGGCATCACGCAATCTTCATCCAGGCACGAAAATATGCCGATTGGCTAATTCGTCAGCTTATCATCATCCTCTTCTTCTACTCATAACGGTGACATACATTCGACTTCTCTATCAAGTCAATAGTCGGTTGAAGGTCATGTCCAAAGTCAATGAACTGCCACTCAATGTTCTCTCTGGCATACTCTTCCTGCTCGAGCACAAACATATGATGATTGAAAAATTGTTGCAGTTTCTCATTTGTATAGTTAATACACAACTGCTCAAACGAATTCGCCTCAAAAATCTCGAAACCGGCAATGTCGAGCACGCCAATGAACATGTTGCCGTCACTATCTCGGTCCAAGACGTCGTTGATTCGGTTGACAAGATATGCAAAGCCGCGCTCATACAAGACTTTGGCGAGGGCATGCAACGAGAACTGCACCTGTGCCTGCGTACGCGACTGGTCGACCCAATCTCGACCGGCCTTCACTCGTGGTCGCAAAAGTGCCTTCGCAAACGCGTCGACTGGAACGCCTATGACATGGCACAACTTTTCTACTTGGGAAAACTGCGAAATCTTTGCCTGGCCAGACGAGCGCTCTTCTCCAATCTCAAGATTGCCGATGTGAAGGATAATAGCAATCACGCGGAGCAAGTCTGTTTGTTCCTGTTCGGAGAATCCCATTATCTTGAATGCCAACATCAAGTTCTTAAACTCGTCAGCGTCCGATACCCCTGGAATTGACCGTTGACCACTATTCAGGTACGCGTAGTCGCCGACCTTTCCGTCCAACAAGAACTTCTCGCGCATTGACATCGATGCGCCGCATAACAGCTGGTAAAAAATATGATAATTCCGTTCAAGCGGGCTTTGCGTAACAACCCGTGACTTTTCGAGCAAGTACCAATCGATATACGCACCAGAAATCTGTCCAGACCGGCTAAATCCAATCTTAATAAACTTTCCAAACCGCGATGAGTTATTGTTACGAACAGTCTGTGAGTTGCCGAATGATTCAAGAATTGGATTTGCCTGCAAAATCTGCTGCTCAAAACTGCCAATTTCACTCGTCGTGTTCGTTGGCGTCGTGACTGCGGCAAGGTACTGAATCACTTTCTTAGTGTTTTCGGTCTTTCCCGCGCCAGATTCACCAGTAACGAGAATAGACTGGTTTTCGTGCATCTCCAGCATATTGCGGAATGCGAGGTCAGTAATGGCGTAAATATGTGGTGGCGTACCATCGCGAGGCTGGTTTTTGTACGTTGAAATATATTCGTGGTTGTAAATTGGCAAGCTGCAGTAGGGATTGACCGCCACTAAAAACAGTCCCGAGTATGTCTAGTGCTATGAGCTCGACTTCACAGATGCAGTCAGAGGTCCAGAGAACTCACATAAATCATGTCAGCCATATATCTAGACGCCAGATTGTGAACAACGGAGGCCTCGTTAAGGTGAGTCAACTCAGCCATATCGTTGGCCTTGTCGAATTTCGGAGGGTTGACCTTATCAACCTCGTTCTTCTTCACAACCCGATCCTAGATCTGTTAATGCTTCGAATGGCAAGAACTAGCATAATATCAAACGTACCACGTCGTCAGTACATCGAATATATAGCATGCCTTCCTCGTCTTCTTTGGTAACAAATCCCTTGATAAACGCCTTGTCAGGGGTAGCAACCCACACCCACCGCTTCCCCGAAAATTCAGCGTGCTCGCCGTCATTCGAGTCGCCCTCTTCAGCAGCTTGATTGAGTGATGTGCCAGGGTTCACATCATCCTGCGACTTCAGCGCAGATTTGATCTGACTTGGGGTAAAAGTATGAACGCCTTTAGACGGAGCCAGACCGTTATAGTTTCGACCGTGTGGAAAGTTCTGTGTTCTTGGAGATAATTGGTGCGGAGGTGGCACACGCGTGTGAGCAGCTGGTGCCATTGTGTCTGCTATTACCGATAGTGCTGCAGGACGAGACTCGAATGGGATTATGCCGCCCGCTAAAAGAAAATTGGCGCTTAGGCAGTTTAAATCATACACATCTGTCAGATTACAAAATTCGTGAGGTGACCCTTTTTTTGTCGTTGATGCCTTAGAACGGGACGTTGAGCGGTGCGACTGTTGTGTACATGTCGCGCGACAACCTCACACAATAAACATTTGGTCGACAGGGCAACTGCGCCTGTCTCCTGTGAGGTGTTTGTACTCTGCGTTTCGCTTAGCCCGTCTTGAAACGTGACGGCGTGGATTAGTTGCTTTATTTGGATTTAACGTGATATATGCTAAAATCTGCCTGTTTCTTTACTGTATTTGGAAGGTTATGTCACGATGTTAACTACTGGTTGAGAATGGCGCCATGACGACACCAGGCCGATTCACAACCGTAAACTATTTTCCCAGGTCTAGCTCGAGTTGCATGCTACCCAACCCCACACAAATCTGGTATTTTTCTTTGAACGCAGTGCGAGTTGTACCATACATTTGGCCCCTATGGCTGCTGACTCTGTCTCCTGTGTCGAGCCGGTACAGTGCAATCCGAGAACGCCGTACTTCGACTTCTCCAAGAATGAGTACATTGTCGAGGTAATGGAAACCGGGAACTCTGGAACTGGAGGAATGGATGTAAGAGTTGGGCGAGTAGAAGTTGGGGAATCTTCGTCTACCGAGATCTTTAGCAACAACAAGAACGAATACTACGCCGAGCTCGTCATCAAATCGTCTGAGCCAAATACAAGGATAAAAGACACTGTGCGTGACAGGCTGGATGAATCGGACGAAGTATATTACGAAATCAAGTATTCTGATACGCGCATGAACAGTGAAGGAGTAATCCAACCTGATGGGATCTTGCGTCTAGATGAGCCTGTTTTGAGCGAATACACAGCATACGAGAAGTTGTCCAGATACGACGACGTAGCAACTCACTGGCAGAAGAGAAACGGAAGGGCAGGATGTGGATACAGAAATAGTCCTGCGAACGCTGTCCACGGCGTCTGTGGAATTAAGACGAAGAAGTTAGTTCAAGATACTGATATAGCTGGGACTGAAGCTGCGGCCACAAAAAGTGTGAAGATTGCAACTGTCTCATTTTAGCGGCGGCTCAAATTTGTCGACCGTTTGCTGGTGCTGCACACAGTCTATCTGCGGACGAGATCCTGAATAATCGCACAAACCAGTTTTAGTTCTGATTCATCTGCTTGCTTACTGTGGCTACATTGGCAGCTTTTATAATAAATAAGGATGATTTTGTCATCGATCGTATTGCTGTTTGGTTTAACGGACTCTGCATCTGCGGATATTTAGTCACAATAGTCATTTCATTTATCTCTCATTCTTGAAAACAAGTCTATTTAATTAAACTTGAGAATTGGAGTTGGCTCTTCCCGAGATGCATAGTCAAGTAGACGGCCTGTATGATTCTTAAGAACGCAGACTGTTTGTCGCTTGTGAACTGAGCCTTATCGAAGAGAGCTGCCCTCCAGGGATTCGTGGACACTCATCTTGCCGCCCCACTGCAGAAGGACACTCCATATGTCGCCTCAGTTCCGCAATCTCTGTCCAGCGCATATCATGTATCAGGCACTGTCAGCAAACTACTTCACATTGACACCGGCCTTAGCAAGGTCTCGTCTGAGGATGCTGGTACCATCTGAACTGAATCAGATATGCCCGTCGTATTGACAGCAGTTTCGCGCATACTTGATTGACTACGGCTATTCTGGACCGACGGCTTGACAAAGTCAATGCCGCCTATTCACCATGCTGTCTAGAGCTACTTGCACCTGTTTGGACACCCGATAGAATCATACAACTGGAGAAAGCACGTAGTGTGCACTCATTAGACAGACACAACGGTACATTGACTTTCTCAGAATTTTCTAAGCCATGCACTCTATTCTAAATTGTACTCTCAAATATTGCGCCAATTCCAAGAATTCCCTCTACAATTTGCAAGATACGCTCAACAAGACGTCAACAAAGTTTACCAAAAACATGCATAATCGTGATCAACATCAGTATCGAAACAGCACGTGCCATCTATTCTAGTTTTTGCTGAAGCATGATGGCAACAAAACCGAAACTTATAATACTAACCCAACCAATTCAAACCTGGGCTGGACAATAACCTCGCCCTAGTTATCTATAAATACTATCCGCCGATTTGCGTCTAAATGCATACCATATGTACAAGAACGTACATGTTCGTTCGTGACTTACACTTCCATGCTAGTTGTGAATCGGCAGTGCGAACCCAATCACGCGTTTCTTCCTAACCGCTCCTTGTCGTCATCGATTAATGTGTATGCAGGCTGGAACGGTTGCTCGCCAGCACGATCTAGTCCGCTGTCCAGTTTGAGCGCTGGATTTGGATGGGTATCTGTGGTTCCTCCTAATGATGTATAACCCAAATCATATAAAATGCAATACTTGATTTCCAACTCTCGCAAAAAATGCCATACTTCAGCGTAACGCCACTCGATGACAGGATGTACGCGCATGAACTTCGGCCAGCCGTGGTCGGTCTCGTCAAAGAACGTAAGTTCGGCACCATTGGGATCGGTCCGTCGAGTACCGACCATGATAGCTTTGACGTGCGGTTTGGCCTCGAGGAACGTCTGGAACGCAGTTTTCATTGGCGGCGATAACCTGATCAAGTCGAGAGAATATAATGCTGCACAATCATTGACGAATGCATCAACTTCTGGGAACGCATTAAATGAATGAACGTAAACAGTGTGGATCCGCTGTGGTGGATATTGGGAAGAGTGGTAGTGAAGGCTCGCGAGAAGTAAGACAAGCATCACAAGGCAGTCTTTGCCACCATTAAAAGAAATTGCCAGTTCGTCAATGCTATAAATGTAAGCAAAATGGCACTGCAGCCACATATTGCCCCAATATGACGCACCTGTAACGCTCCAAAGCCTCGCTGATGACGTCTAGTGACTCTCGTACCCGCTCCTTCGTCCGTTGACGCAGAACTGCTGTCTCCCGGGCCTCAGACGCAGGAGTCGTCGAAAGGTAGTGATCCACTCGTCGGGCAATGTCTGCGCACGCGTTTACCAGAGGAATCGTTGATGGTGTAGGAACAAATTTCGGTCTGGTCGGGGAGGATGGCTGGGCTGTGGAGGCTGACGACGAGGTCATCGTGGCAGCTGCTACCTGCGCCATCGATGAGATGATGTGGAATGATAGAACACGTTGGCTGTAGGCCGGTTTTGCCAGTGAAATCAGCTCAAGAAAGAGGCTGTCGGCAACTATCGTCTGGCCAAACACTACAGACAATAATGAGTCACTCTAAGAGCAACAAGGAACAGTTTCCCAAAGAAGCAAAATTTGCTGCCGAGTGGTGGCCAACCGCCAATACAAAACTAGCAGCACGCGTTGGCGGGGCTTGTTAACTTGAATTGACGAGTTCTCGAACTCGGATGGATTAATTTAAACCTTGGAATTGTCTCGACACAAGATCTTATCTGAAAGTCCTTGAGCAGCGCCAAATCTTACCCGGAAATGACACCATGCTGCGGTTACAGCGTAAATCGTCGTACGCAATGAGAATTGTGCACCCCATCACTCGCGGATATCTCTTAAATTGTGACCCTCGCAATCCAAATTGGAAATGTCATGGCGCTGATGGCAAAATTTCAGTCTCGACATCTGATCATACATCGTGAATATCGCGCTCATCGACGTTGATAATTTGCCTATTTCGGTACACAGACACTTCACGATCATGTCACACCGATGTTGTTGCATGCCTGTGCCGTTCCCCTATCCGTTGAATTTAGCTGCGAATGGAAAGTCTAGTTTTCCCGGTCTGTTTTTCATCATCGGGGCAGTATATATTTTTGACTGTTTGATGTCTTGCTTTCTGTAGACGGTCCGTTTGTGGTATGTTGGCATTGAGAGATAACTACGCGAGAGTTATCAATGGTTAGATAGTATTCTGCGCCCGATCAAACTCTTGGACTACTTTATCGAGATCCTAGTTTTTGTTTTACAGGATTCACAGAGTACAGTTCTGCTGAAAATTCGTTCTGTGCAGCTTTGAATGGTTTCTTTGGCTTGGCTAGCCAGCCAGAATTAGGCTTCGCGTTGTAAGTTTAACCAACTCACATGACTGATATAAGTAATATATATTGCGGACGGGCAAGTTTGCATCAACATTCGACTAGAAAGAATTAATTACTCATTGTTGATGCATTAATCACCTTAGATAATTAGTAAAGCCATCACGTTGCTCGCCTGCTCACAGTCAGAAATCTGCTTGTCACATACCACAAAGACAATAGCCCGATATACTGAAACCGTCTAGCACGTTGACCTCACTGAACAAACCAATAAGTGTGAGTTAATCTGAAATTGAGCAGGAAGGAAAACTGGCGAGACCAATATGGGGCAACTGTATCGTCAGAAATAACGTTGAGATCCGTTAAGGTTTATGCCCTTACCCTCAGTACCTTTTGTATGCACTCGTTGTGGAAAATAGAAAAATATACTACGATAACAGAGGGGCCCTCGGCTACTATTCTTAAACTGTAGAATTTGACGGAAGTTGACAATCAGTGTTGTGTTTTGGCATAGCCGGATCGAGTACGTCTCAAAATTTTGATTGTTGAACTAGTCTAGCTGTTAACTGAAGATTCAGTCACACTACCAGATTCACCTAGCCACTTGACATTTCAGCGCTACACTTAAGACATGGGTGAGTGGTGCAAATTAGTGAATTGCGCATTTGTGACTTACATACGGATCGGATGCGCATACTAACTTGGTTTCAGTGGATGCGACAGGCGCAGCCGGCAGCGGGGCTAGTAAGCTGTTATCAGTATGGCATGACTTGCGTCTTCCTATTGTTCTAGGTGTAACGTTTGCATACGTTTACTGGAAGTACTGCTTCTATCAGCCTCGAGCCACTATCCCGAAAAGAGATGGCAAAAGCCGTGATCTAAAGCACTCGGCTTCCGACGACGAGTATTCCGACGACGACCACGATGTCGTAGTAGCTCATTCGCAGAAGGATAAAGAACAAGGGCGGAATACATTAATGAGTGCAGCCCCGGATTTTACGGAACTGAGTAGCACCAATGGTTCTCCTGCGGCATTGACCACATCAACCACACCGCGCAAGACTAGAGGCGCAAAAGTCTTCACGCGTCACTCGAAGATCGCTAATACACAACCCGTCCCAGCCAAGTCAGATATCTATATATTCTATTCGACGCTCACAGGAACTTCTGAAAAGTACGCGCTGCATCTGAAATCTAGCCTCTCCCAGAACTCGGGACTTTCTATGCGAGATATCCATGTGCAGAATCTAGACTACCTTGACGATCTTGATAGCTATTTTGTATCGCCGGCTCGGTCACTCTACAATGCGGTGTATCTGTTTGTCATTCCTTCTTATGCTTCGGAGTCGCCACTGGATTTTTTCATTGAGACGTTGAAGGACACATATAATGACTTCCGAATTGATTCAAGACCGCTTCGTAATCTTGGAGGCTACGCCGTGTTCGGTATTGGAGATCGCGAAGGATGGGATGACGACATGTACTGTTACCAAGCGATGCTGGTTGACAAATATCTCCGGAAATTAGGGGCTCCCCGAGCATTCCCAGTGGGCACTGGAAACGTTAAAGGAAACGCGAATGATGAATTCGAAGAATGGATAAGCCATTTGAGCGATAATCTTGCTGATCCGGTTAGTGTCAGCGAGATGATCGACATTGGCGACTCTGACGACGAGGAAGTCGAAGACGTGGACGAGGATGCTGACGGTGCAGATTCACTAAACCTTTCGGAAACGACTAGTGCGAAGGATGTGATCGATGTAGAAGACATGGGTGTCATCATTGAGAATTCTCGAATATCTAATGAGTCGACAACTAAGAAGGCAATGGTTGGCAGGGACACTCCGACGTATAATGCTCTTACTAAGCAAGGCTACACCATCGTCGGCAGTCACTCTGGTGTCAAGATTTGTAGGTGGACAAAATCAGCTCTTCGAGGACGAGGATCTTGCTATAAGTTTGCATTTTATGGCATCAAGTCGCATTTGTGCATGGAGACCACGCCGTCTCTTTCATGTTCCAATAAGTGTGTCTTCTGTTGGCGACATGGGAGTAACCCTGTCGGAACGACTTGGCGCTGGCAAGTTGATCCTCCGGATGTCATTCTAAAGGGTGCTTTGGAGGGCCACTACGCCAAAATCAAGCAGATGCGTGGTGTACCTGGTGTACAGGCCGCGCGTTTTGCTGAAGCATTTACAGTACGACATTGCGCTCTAAGTCTTGTCGGCGAACCAATTTTTTACCCGCATATCAATGAGTTCGTCAGAATGCTACATGAAAGGGGTATTTCGAGTTTTTTGGTATGCAATGCGCAGCATCCCGAGCAGCTGAAGGCGCTGAAGCAGGTCACGCAGTTGTACGTGTCGATTGATGCCAGTGATAAGGAATCGCTACGGAGGATAGATAGGCCGCTTCATAGGGTGCGTTAGTTTAGTTCCTAATTGACTTCTTAATAGTTAACGGGCAGTTGATAGGATTTTTGGGAGCGTTTCAATCAGTGTTTGGATATTATTCGAAACAAGACCTCTCAGCGAACAGTATTTCGATTGACCCTTGTGAAAGGCTTCAATGCTAGTGAAGTCCTGGGTTATGCCAAACTCGTTCGACAAGCGCTTCCATGCTTTATTGAGATCAAGGGTGTTACATACTGTGGCACATCAGCCACGACAAGTGGACAGAACGGTACCATGAATGGAGGTAGTAAAGGAAGCCTTACTATGGCCAACGTTCCTTTCTATGAAGAAGTTCGTGACTTTGTACTTCAGCTCAATGCGTCGTTGAAGGATCTTGGTTTAGACTATGACATCGCAACAGAACATGCACATAGCTGTTGTATACTCATTGCTCAGAACCGATTTAAAATCGACGGTGAGTGGTATACGCATATTGACTACGCTCGATTCTTCGAGCTATTGCGCGAGGGAGGCGAGTTTGGACCAATGGACTATATTGCAAAGTCTCCGTCTTGGGCTCTGTTCGGCTCGGAGCAAGCTGGATTTAATCCTGAGGATGAACGTGTTGTTAGTAAGAAATCAAAAGCCTATAAGATTGAACAGAGGGCGATATAGGTCATATGCACTCTGAAATGTAATATATTGTACTCTAATAATACATAACCAATTTATCTATGGAGTAACTACTTCTTGAGACTGCTGATCTAGCGTACTTGTTTCTAATTTCTCGGCATCCTCCGTATGGACCCTCCGTTGTTGCTGTCTCTTAATTGCTGTTACACTTTCGGTTTCCTGCGGCGCAACTGCATAGACTTTTGTACAATTCCAGATGAGTTGAAGAGTTGAACAAGCTAAATTATCGTGATCTAGAAGGGCTATTACGGAACAACTGTGTTGCTGAGTCTCTATGGATTTCGCTTCCTGTGAGTTCCACTCCAGGAGTATTGCCCTTTTTGTCCCTACATCTAAATAGAAAAATTAGGATAACTTGTTTCCACATGTAAGAACACTTATTGTAGGCACACATTGCAAAATATCTTGTTATTGGTCTGCATCCAGGCACATCGTCGATCTTGCCGGGCAAATTGCATTCAAATTGAAGATACTTTCTAACTTCGCAATCCGAGAGATCACGGCGCTCTAACATTCGCTCGACATCTGAACGCGTAAATCGACCTTCATCACTTGACATGACTTTCAATATGGCGTCTGACTGTTTGGTGATTTCTGAGGTATGTGTTGTTTTTGGTGATTACGAAGGGCGGGACTGAAATATCGAGTCATGTAGGGGAAGACGTGCGGCTCAGCGGTTGTACGGTTGAAGATATCGATCCCATAAGCATTGCTAAAACGAACTCTTGACTGGCATCCAGAAACGATACAGGGTCCGGTTCAATCTTGCCCCCACGCATTTTCAGATCGAGCCAACTTACATTTGCCATAAAATCAGCAACACCGTTTAGAATTCCGATACAGTTTCATTCCGTTGTCGCCAGTCTTCACCAACCAACAAACAATTGAGGTATGGTCTTGTAAAGTTGTAGTGAGCACGAATTTGTAGTGTTCTAAGCGCGAAATTTCTTCGCCTTGAAGTGTTCGACATTTGTAACCAATGGCTATCTCGTTCATTTGCGCAACGCGCTAGGCACCAGTGACCAGTTCGTTCTCTTGCAGATTGATATCGCCAAACAATTCCTGAAAGGAAACCTCGCCTTTACGGCTAGCAATTTATTTACGAGCGCGACCTTGTTCCATGTCTTCCTAATGCCAATAATATTCATTACAGGAGTATTAACTCACGACGTTTGTCAGGTAAATACAAGCGCGTATTACGGGTTGGGATGAGGAGATTAGGTGGAGGGGGTAGTTTGCGCGGATTATGTTAACTGACTGAGTAGGTCGATCGTCACCAGCCTCTACTATTCTCCACTATGTTGTCCATAGTTACATGATCGGTACTGACTCTATGAGAATTAGTTTTGGCAATAGCTTCGTCTTGCTCGGCTCGGTCAACGTACAATTTCGCACGGAAAGGAGGATATAGTATTGGGCTACCAAAACCGTCTGAAAATAAATTACATTCACCGGTACGCCGTCTTCACGGCTTCGTAGATTCCACGTTAGTCCGTTCGATCCTCCTCTAGCACCTCAACCCAATGACTACCAGCATTGGGAATGAACCTTCCTACTGTCTTCTGATATTCCTTGTAATCAGGATATTTGGCACTCGTAATTCCTTCAGTAAATGAGGTTGAGCCTTGGAACAAGCATACGTACATCGGCACGCCAATAATAGTCCAATTAAATAACTTGCCGCTTAAGTATGAGCCCCAAAAGTATGGTATACACCATATACATTGCTCCATCAGAAAATTCGGATGTCGTGAATACGCAAACATGCCGATGGTACAGAAACCTCTCTTGAGCGCTTTCGTTGTGAAGCCCTTAGCAACTTCACCAGTTTCTTTGTAGTGACGTTTTGCACTTTGGTAACCTAGTGGGCCGTTTTAGCCTTTACTCATTCACTTTAGAGAAGACACACGTAAAAGATCATACTCCACATATACTCGTCAGCAGCGGCTTCCAAGATCACACAGGCCGCTAACAGTGTCGAGAACACATAATCTCCGGTGCAGAGGTCCTCGTTACCAGCCTCAACGAAGATCATGGCAGGTGCTGTAATACACAGCAGAATGATCAATTGTGCTATACTAATGAACAATGCATTGAAAAGTAAGAATTGAAAGTGCGACATCTTTGATCGCAAAATCTCCCATCGATAGTCTTCCCCTTCCGGACTGTAACCTCCCTTCCTGGCGAAGTTGTACGTCAGTCGAGTGGACCAAAACAAAGCTATGGCCAAATATATGTATAGCCTCAGCGATCCAATACCGTTCAAATAGCTATGGATGGCATAATGAAAAATGGTAGCCGAGGGCAAAATAGACCAAATTCGATCCACCTGAGTATCAATTAGCCAGGTGCGCCAATTTGCGTTTCACACCTGCATAGTACGAATCTGCACGTACCTGAGAAACATCGTGCGTCAACACTCCAGTGATGAAGACGATTGGCATTAGGAGGACGTGGAACAAAGATGCACTGGTAAATGGATAACTAATGACATAATACTCCGAGAACGCGACTCGCCCTGTCACGAATTGCTTTGTGAGCTCTATTTGCGAGAGAACGAACAGCTCGCTAGTCCCCAGCACTTTGCAAATCAACGAAATGACCATTCTTTCCCACGCGGCCAGTAGGTAGGGGAGGGGGGAAGGTTGACTCGACCGTAAGTGCTACTCGGTGACAGACTCGCCTGTTGCAAACTTGGTGCAGTACCGCACCAGGATGTTCCTTGCCCCATTAATATCGCGGTCGCAGACAAACCCGCACTGCGAGCATCTGAAAACTTTGCTCCCACCAACACTGTTCTCATGCCCACATCGTCCGCAGGTCTTGGTTGTGTGCGCCTCGCTGGCCAGCACAACATGGCACCAGGGGTACTCCCTCGCCTTGTTAAGAAGGCGCCGCTGGAAACGGTAGTGGGACCAATTCATCATGGCTCTCGACGTCTTGGACCGAATCTTGCGACGCCCCCTGCTTGCCACCATCTGCTGCGATTCAAACTTTGGCAGAATCACTAGATTGTACGAACTGCATAAATACTTGGCAGTCCTGCAATGAAGGCCATCCACCAAGTTCCTAATCCGTCGCCGGATCATCGCAGCTGCCTTCCTCATCCGCCACCTCTTCTTGTGCGTGATTGCCTGCACAGACCATCGGCTCTGCAGATTATCTAACCGGTGGCACAACCGGTAGATGTGGCCAATGCTCCGTTTGCCAAGTTCAATGACCTCTCCATCTGGTGAGTACCCGGTCATGAACGTCCGCACACCCGGATCCAGGGACACGACCCGACCAACACCTGCAGGACCCTCCACCACATCCAGTGGCCCGGGCACGCACAAATAAAAGTGGCCTGTAAGCCTTTCCCTCACCAGCCTGCTGTCATGAGGCAGCGTATCAGGAAGTATTTCGCCTTCCTTGCCACTGTTCAGGCGCCGAAGAAAAGCGTACTTCCCACGGCGCCGCTTCCAGTGCTTGCTGTGGATGACGATACTCTTCTGGAAGCAGTTTCGGCGAGAGCGGTACTTGATCTCAAACACCTTCTGATCCTTCATGTACCTAGCTGCTCCCGCCTTAAAGGCTTTAAGGAGGTCATCCATTGCGGCGTCCCGAATATCGTAAGGTGTGTCCTTGAGCCCGGTTATTTTCAACGACGCTAACGCGTCGTCGTTAATCGCCCTGGCCCTCAACGCCTTCTTGGATTTCGGGACCCCCTCATCCTTTATGGCACGAAGACATTCATTGAACGTCCAACGCGCCGCTCCAATCCATTCACCAGAATCTCCTTCTCCTCGGTAGTGGGGTGCAACCTGTACCGCCTGACCTTCAGCGCTGGCTGATCCTGGTCTCCCTCCTCGAGCCCATCGAGCGGCAATTGGAACTCAGGGTGGACTTCACCACCAGAAGACCAGGTCCGGCAGGTACCCCAACCACGGACAAGTTCCTTCCACTCACCTGGGGGAATAGAGGCGGGCGGTAGCCATAGTTGGCGGCTGATCCCCGCCGAAACCTCATTCCAGAACGGCATGATTTGTCGCATACTGGAAGGATGCGAAGTGTTGAGAAGAAGGTAAAAGTAAGGATGCGAAGTGTTATAGAGAATCAGACAGAACAGTGGCGGCGGAAACGGGCTGGAGTATAATCGCAGGCACAGAACAGAAATGAAAGACGCGAGGGTGGTACGTGTTTTAGTGAGCGATCGTTTAGTGCATCTATTCGATCTCTGCTACGCATTCTTAGACTGCGCTATATTGGCAAAATGTGCATGTGAACTCTTTGTCTAGCTTGTCCGATCTGCGCTACTCCGCCAAAGCGGAAGACGGGCGAGTGCGGAACGTGGTCTAGTCGTCGCGTTGCTTTTGCTTTGCTTGTCTTTTTCTTGCGTTTGAGACGGCAGAATGGGTGATTTGTTAGTCTGTCTGATTTGTGCTGCTCAGCTTGCTAGCATTATGGTCACGTTCAGTCTTGTTGTCTCATTTACGCGCGCTTGAGCATTGAGTGATTTGTTTATTCGAAATTGCCTGTCCGCACGCATCGCGAGTGCGGCTCAAGCGGCGAGTCCGGAACAGGATAACGCGTCGCAAACACGCGTCGTGTTCTCCTGTAATAAGACGGTTGCCGCAGTTCATTTGTCGGGTTTGACTGAACGAACAGAGAACAAAAATGATGCCGGAGTTGGTTTGCTTAGTTCATCTACCGGATCGTCTGGAAGGTTGCGTCCTTACTCCGATTCAGTGTAACACAATAACACTCGCACGGGTTCGCGCCGAAAACTAACCTCGGCTCGGCTATTTCATGCAATTAATTAATATTTCTCTTGCCAAGACTCTGGCGTTACACAGATCGGATGCTGCTGCGCGCTCGCCGACGCGTCCGACGGAGCGTTTCCGCGACGCGTCAACAACGCGTCCCT